>JAZGTJ010009988.1:0-18681 GCA_036877575.1 Botia almorhae | reverse complement strand
AGGTACTCACCAGTGTGCACAAACATGTGTTTGACGTAGTTTTGTTTGGCAGTAAAGGTCTTACAACAGAGAGTACATGCGTAGGGCTTCTTCTCTCCATGCTGCACCGCTGCTGCACCACCCTGCTGTTGACCTCCACCTGGTGGCACTGACAGCCCACCGGGGAACGGGGGCATGCTGGGAGAGGGCACTGCCACAAACTGGGGCTGCTGAGTCCCAATGGACTGGGGTAGACTGAAGAGGAAAGGCTTGTTGTCGCTGGCTGACTGGGTTGCAAAGAGTGTGGGCAAGTAAGCGTTGCCCGCATTGCCCATTACCTGGGTGTTGCTGGTCAAGGTGAGGGGCATGCGCAGGTTGCTGGTAAGTGGCTCACCTGGCCGCAGATAGAGCTGCCCACCTGGCACGGATTGAGATGCTGCGAGGTTGGCTTGAGGCGACTGATGAATCCCGAGTTCGGCGCTTTCTTGCGATGGCCCATTTCCACCGCCACCATCCTCAATGACCTCCTGAGTCTGCTCAGGAGAGGAGTCGTTGACCTCGATCTGCATGGGATTTTCACCCTCTCCTTGCTGCCCTTTGTTCTGACAATTTTCTCGACCGAATCCAGACAAGAATGGCTGCTCCACAGAATCAGTCTCGGTGCCAATGGAGGAGCTGACGCCCGAATCAAAGCTCTCGCCTTTGGGTTCACTGTCGGTGCCCTCGGGTTGCTCGTTGTCCTCGCGACAGTCCTCAAGGCCATAGCAGTTGTACTCGTCCCCTTGCTCCTGCTTGATGTGAACGTCTCCCGTGTTGAGTCTCACGGGACGAGGCTGTTTGCGGCAGTGTGTGGTCTCCGACGTGACCAGGAAACGGTCCACCTGTTGGGAACGCTCATGGATGCGTGTGATCCAGGCGGGGTCCTGCCCTCCCTCCTTCTGCCCTAGTGGAAGGGGCGAGTCATAGCTGGCTGCAGTACTGATGTAGCGGTTTCCACGGGTACCATTTTGCAGGCCCAACCCAGAACAGCTGGAATAAAGCGAGGAATAAACACGATCAAGACTCTGGTGTGACGATGTTTGCATGTAGCCCGATTCTGTATCACTGCTGGGACCAGATGTGCCAGACTCGGGGGTCCCCCGTGGCGTCTCCTGGCCTGAGTCACCTGGGGCAACAGGGAAGCTGCCAGATCCAGGAATGCCAACATTCTGCGAGACGATGCGGGTACACTCGTCGATAACGGTCTTGATCTGCAGGATGCTGGCGGCCGTGAGGATCTGCAGGGCCTCAGACTGCGAGACCCGCAGCACGCCACTGTACATGAAGTCAATGAGCTTCTGGACAGACTGTACGGAAACCACAGAGGGGATCTCGATGTCGCTGTAGCCCAGGAGCAGCTTGTCCTGAAAGAAGGGGCTCCCTGCAGCCAGCACACAACGGTGAGCTCGCAGCATGCTACCGTGGATCCGAACAGTCACGTCACAGAAGTGCCCGCGGTTCCGCTGCTCATTGAGGGTCTCAAGTACAGAATTGCTGAAGTTGTGAAGATTAATGTGGTGAATGCGTTCGGTCATCCCCTTGCACCTGATGTCACCTGTGTGAACACACAAACACAAACCCAATCACATGTACATATGAGATTTAACATACAGCTGCAAATAAACTATATGCAACATATTTTTTAACATCAATGATAAGCATTTTAATATCAAGAAATGAACCCTAATCAGGAGAAGATAACTGGACACTATTCACTGAATTATAAATGCCCACACAATGAGGTCAAGTGACAATTGTAATATGTCCAGATGAGTATGTAGAATATTTCTCTCTGAAAGTATACTGCATACATACAGCACAGCTCGCTCACTCTCCTCTCTCACTTTAATACTCATTTTACACCTGTGTAACACGTTCCTTTACTACTGTGAAAAACAATTCCATCTACATACATACACGTAACAGTTTAACTGGTCAATTGTATGAACAGTTAAAATTGTCAGGACATTTTACTGTATATTTTACACATTTGGCACATTTGGAATTGAAATACTGGAAGATACCACAGTAAAATGCCTGTGAAATTATTAGTCCTAAAAAACCAAAAAAATGAAAAGAGTGTCATTCCCTCAACATACAATCACGTGTCAACTGAACTAATGACATGACACAACAAAACAAAACAGAACATACAAGTGCATTCATCCCTTCCCAAGCATCACGCTTTCTGCATTGACTGTAAAACTAAACTCAATTGGCTGAAAGCAGAACGCGCTATAATCTGTGTAACTGTAGAAGTTATCTGATTGGCTTGAGCAGATGGTGGGTGGAGTCCACATACTTGTGGAATTGCATGCAGATCTTGCAGCTAGAAATCCACAAATATGTGCAGTGATCCACAAATGCACAGAAAGCAGTTTGATAAAAAAATGAAACACATTGCAAAGCAAGTTTGTAATCTCTCAAGACAACAGAAGAGTAGATCAGACATATAATTATTCACACAGTTCAATTGTTTTAAATATCACCGGATATATTACATTTGAATTTATATTAACATACTTCATCCTTTAGTCTAGTAACCTACTGAACAATCTGTGTCACTCTTGACAAACAGTTCATGCTGAACAAACTATCAAACATGTTTGAAACAGTGCAGTGGCTGAAGGCAAACCACTGAGAAAGGTGAAAACATCAACAGCAGGTTTGTTTTCACAGACAGAGGGCAGTCTTGAGCTACTGTACAGTGTACAGTGGATTAACCAGCTCTCCTCAGCACAGGCCGCATGTGTTTCTCTTTTGCATTACATATGAAATCAAAAAAATAATTCGATCAAGTTACGACGGCTCCACAGAATCATTATTCAACTAATTATTTTCAGACCTCTCTGGAGCACACAATCATGTTGGTCGCAATCTAAAAAACACGACAGTGCACACACACACACACACACACACACACTGCTGGAGAGAACACAAAATCTTCTCCTTTCTGTGCGGTGCTTCACCATTTCCCAACCAAAGGTTTAAAAACTCTGCAAGACTTCCAGAAAGCATATAAACACTTCTGAAATTCAATCATAATTGCAGTGGCCAGTGTTGACATCAGTTCCTTTCGCAAAACATCCTGTACGTGTGTACACACACACACACACACACACACACACTTGTTTCCAACTTTCCACAGACACAATGACTTTTATACTGTACAAACTGTATATTCTATCCCCTCACCCTAAACCCAACCCTCACAGAAACCTTTCTGCTTTTTAACATTTAAAAGAATATGCATTTAGTATGCTTCATAATCAGTTTCCCCTGTGGTGACCGCTGTCTTGTCCCCACAATGTAGATGTGTGTGTGTGATTTACCATCCTACCATAGAGAAACAAGCACACACACTTACACAAAAGTTTGAAAGCACACACTGTTTGTTTCTCTTTCTCTCTCCTGTTCTTGTGCATTCCTCTCAAAACGGTTTCTTACTGGGGGTGCACCTCTTAATCTGTTACTCCAGTAAATGTGCTTTAGCTCATTACAGTAGTAAAGCACCTCTCACAAACACTGAGGGTTCACTCCTCTCAAATATCTGTGCCTCAGGAGCATTCAAATGAGCATGGGTTAACAGCACGCACCTTTCATTTGGGATTTATAACATGTTGAAAACAGTAGAATTTTAAGTATGCAGCCTTTGGGATTTAAAGGCTGACACTCCAATAAAGTACACTTCATTTGTGAGAGTTATCGAGACAACTGTGTGAGTCCAGACAGGTGACTGTAACTTCTGGCAAACAAATAAGTTTGTCTGTGAAGTCGACTAGCTGTGCACACCTAAGTGTGATAAGTGTGTTACTGTATTAAAGAACAGTAAATATATAAAGAGACAGCTGCAGTCTTCCTCCGGTGTGTGTTTCAAATCTGCTATATGATACTGTACAGTGTGTGAGAAACTCCCGGATGAACTGACTGCTCATCAAGGTGAGACTCTGTTCCAAAAACCCACTCAGCTGTCTTGCTGTCTACTGCCTACAATTGATCACAGCTGATTCAATACAGTTTTGCTTCAGCATGTTGCTAATAATAAAAAAAGGAATAAAAATTAATAGTGCCTTTTTATTTAGATTATAAATGACTTTATTGAGATTTTTCAATACTGAATTATTTATCCAGCTTGTTGACTTTCTTGTGAAGATTTAGAGGCCTTATTTTGACCAAAGGAACGTGTTGCAGGAGACAGCAGGTTAGGAGTGTTTTGTGTGGCTACTTTATTAGGAATACTCGCACCTGCTTGCTAATGCTAATATCTAATTCACCAATCGCGTGCCAGCGACCAGCATGCGCGTTACACAAGTTCAGTTGTTACTGACACCAAACATCAGAATGAGGAAGAAATGTGATATAAGTTTGTTGGTGCGTACAGTAACTCAATAACTGCTGATCTGCGGAGATGTTTATGGATAACAGTATCGAGCTTGTATAGAAAATTATTTTTAAATGTCATATTTAGAAGAAAGGTCACATAAGCTTCAGCAAGCTGACAGGAAGGTGACGGCTACTGAAACTAGATTTGTATGTATTTTTAAAGACAGTTTGAATGGTGCTCATCTGTGCAGAACTGGCTGCTGTACTGTCAGGGTTGTTGTAGTTGCCAGGTCGTTGCTATACAGTTCCTATGGTGATTTTTAGCTATTCTGCTGATTGACACTAAGTAAAGCCTCAAAACTCAGAGACATTCTGTCCAGAACTGTCCAGAAATCACTGAATTCTTTTTCTGCCAAAGAGTTGCATTATAGCACTTGATCTGTGTGCAAGCAGCAGCAGGAGACACAGCGCGCTGTGTCTCTTCACTCTACAGAGTTCAGTGCATTAGGGAACATGGACACGAATCATGTGAAAGTGCCTTAAGACAGAACTGGCAGAAACTGATGACACGTGCGTGTCTGTTTATAGGAAACAAAACAGTGTTTTGGGCCAGTAAATGAGTCTTAACCTGTTGAGATCAGTCGAAACATTAAAAATAAAGTCTATTTTTAAGGACAATGAAAGTTCATGCAGTGTGAGGTTATTATTCATAACAATAAGAGCACATTGAGTTTAAGATGTTTTGTCGTTCCCATTTTCAGTGATTTTTACATTTGTATTACCACAATACAGTATTTTGTTTCACTATATTTACAGTAAAAAGTGACTGCAATACAATTCTAATAATAAAATTAATTTATAATAAAATTATAATTATATTATAAAAATAAAATTATACATTTATTTCTTTACATTAAAATCCACAAATGATAGACACTGATACACTGGTAAGATGTGTACTGTACATATCTTGATAACAATATTTTTTATGCATTACAGAGAGAATATTTATGGAAACAATTTTCACACTGTGAAAAATCTTTGTTGTGAAAACAGGCCTCATTTTCATTAAACAAAATATAATTTCTTTTTCCCTGAATCCTTAATTCCCTGAAACATGTTTGTGTGGATTCATCTGTTTATCATATAGATTGTATGGTGTGTACGGTTTCCTCTTCTGTAGGTTGTGATGTAATATTTTTGGAACAGGGTGTCTAAATACACACAACATCACACTGCAACACATGTGCATTTTAGTAAAGTAAAATTTAAATTAAAATTTTCAGTACCAATACTGAATCAATACCGTGACCAAAAACTGGAAAATGTAGCTCATTAATACGTGACTGAACACACAGATAAAAAAATTCTGTTCGATTTATTCATTTAAAAAACTCTCTTTATTTTAAAGAAAGAAATATGTCAGCTAAGCAGCAGCAGCAGCTAACAGTCAGTGATGCTGTGCAGTTTACAGCTGTACTGCTCTCAGTGTCTGCTGTCTGCCAAGACAATACAGGAACGGTTTCAACTTTAAAAAACATTTAAAACAAGATTCAATTCATTAACATGAATTCATGAACTAACATGAACTAACAATGAGCAATAATAATACCGCTCTGTGCAACTGCTTTGTTGACAGACGCAGCGACGTTTTCTGCCGTCATGCTTCATGTTTTGCCACCATTAAAGCCGCAGCGCATATGAGAGAAGTGTGATGCGCTCAATGTGCACTGTACAGTGTGCACTGCCCTGTAGTGCCCACATCAGCACAACACTATATAAAACTACACAACAACACACACGTTTCACATGTGAAAGCAAAACTACAACTTCTGATAGCGTCTCTGTATCAACCCAAAATACACTATACATAACTAATATTCAAATCATTCAGTTACTGCAATCTATTGCCATATGCACATGTGCCATATTTGAGGATTTCTATATATTGTGCGGCTCTAATCACGACAGGATCGTTCAGAGCTGAATTGAGAATAAGAGTGTGTCAGAGGACGCTGGTTACTCACAGTCTGATGGTGTTCTGTTGGGTGATTGTGTGTAGGTGGGTGTGTTTGTGAATCAGGCTGGTGAAGAGGCACTGGGTAGATGCTACAGGTTGCTGGTGGTGTTGGTGGTGCAGCAGGAGAGGTCAGTCATTGGCCACTCGTTTCATTTGGGTCTGGCCACAATCGAACCTCACGCTGAATCTTCAATATCGGCCTGCGAAAGGAAGCAGAGAGAGAACAATTACTGCACGCCTGCTTTTAACAGACCAGCAGTTTCACGTGGGAGTAATAAATATATTCATTTATATAGATCTTCTTATAAAATAGACACACAATCCACAAGCAACATGATCCCAAAAATCCAAGTCAGAAAAACAGAGGTGGTCTAAAAAATGGTCTAATGTAATTATGAAAACAAAAGCAAATAAATACAATTCTTTATGTATTCCAGCTTGGTTTTAATCTGATTCGGCTTTTCCACGTGGTCAGAACAGACCTTGCACATCAGCACCCATCTGACGCCCAGTCAGACCCTTCTCTGCTGCCCGCAGTTCACTTACAATGTGAGAGTGTAACACGCTCCACATTTACTTTATTTTTACAAGCTTTGATTCCACAAATGTTGATACTTGTGCCATATTTGGCATAAGCAGCATATTATTGACACACAGTGTTCACAGATGATCTAATAACAGGTCAGGTGATCCAATCACATGACACATCTTAATAGCAGGTGTAAACAAGAGCTGAAAGAGTTTTGAGTTCAGTTCAAGAGAAATGTGAACACATAAAAAGAGAAACTAATTTCATTTATTTCTATGAAGAGCAACAGAGTTCACGCTGTACTCAGTTTGGATACAAAAGGTAAAGCTTGTCATCTGTCATCCTCTTACAATCTGCTGAACATGAAAACTGCAGTTTTAAAGTTCTTACAGTCTTAATATCTGATCAGAATAAACAAGATGTGAATTCTTAAATGATTACAGTTAGGTCAGTTAGTTAAATGTTTCTTCTATGTAGGTGTATGTCTTTGAGTATCACTTATATATATGCTGTGTTTTTAAAACAATGTCAAGTTAACCAGATCAACTTTTGACAGTACAGCTGATCAATGTCTGTTTTTAAACACCGGACCAATCACAAGAAGGATAGAGACGGACCAATCACAAGAAGGATAGAGACGGACCCATCACAAGAAGGATAGAGACAAACCAATCACAAGAAGGATAGAGACGGACCAATCACAAGATGGATAGAGACGGACCAATCACAAGATGGATATGCTGTCTTCTAGAGAAGATGCTTATAATGGCTGTCCGGATGTTCAGAATTACAGCACACATCTTTTAGGGATTAATACAAGACCTGGAGCAGTAACACAATTATTTTACTTTTTAAAATATTTTTTTAGCTTTCAGTTATTTAACTATTTGGCTATTTCTGTTTTTATTTTTGTTTCCTGTGCTGTTTCTTTTAATTATCTCTTCTTATAAAGGAAACTTTATACAATTCCATGTATTTTAAAGCGGTTTTGCAACAGAAAAGTGCCACTAGAATCCATCTTTTCCCAAGCCCCCATCACCCCCGGTCTGTGTGCTCAACAACAGCCCTGTCCTCCAGTAAACAAACCATATGTTAATATGATTCTTCTTGGGTCTCAGCACGGTGTGATGCGGTCATGCGCACATTTATATTTATAGTGTTATTTTTGGCAGACACGTACAGAAATTTGCTCGCCACAGTTGTATTAAAAATCAAGAGTTTAAAGTTGTGGCTGAATGCCTGCAGATGGTTACATGCAGTGTTAGGTCCTGATCTAGAAGCTTGAAACCATCTGAAGTATGTTGAAGATAAATATGCAAATGTAAAATGTACTTAAGATAAATAATATGTGAAGTATATTGAAGACGGATCATATGTAACGCATTTTGAAGACAGATGTTACTCTATGAATGTTTACTATGAAGTGTGTATCACAGCTGGCTGTAGTGAAGGAGATTACAGGGGTGCGGTATACAGTAATGATGAGTGTGTTTTCGTCTTCACACTCTGCTGTTATACACACACTTTTACTGCTGCTGCGTCTGTCTTGTCAAAGGTGTGTGCACCCCCCCGACTCATTTATTATAAAATGCGAGTGACAGTGTTGTTGCAGCCCATTCATAATGCAGATGCGCTGTTTGCTATTGATGTGTCGAATTATCACTTTTCAGCTTTTGTAATTTTCAACGTCTTCACACAGCAGTTTAGAAATCACGAGAATCCGCTGTCATCTTACTGCACAGGCGCACTAAACATGTTTTAGAAAAACACTATTGAGTTAATCATGAAATTACAATCGAATAGAAAAAACGTGGAGTAATTCATTAATTCTATCTACATGTTATAGTGAATCATTTTTTGCAGGAGATTTCTTGCATTATGAGGGCAGATCTTGCTCAAGTTAATCTCACACCCTGAATTTCAGATTCTGACCAACATCACAATACACGGTAATAACCAGCAAGCTAACCTACATGTGTTAAAAACTACACAGACTTCATTGTACAATTCTGAGTAATGTCACAAACAAATCCATTCATTAAAACAAAGCCTGATTCACAGAAATGACTCAAACTCTAATACAATTTCTGCAACTGAAGTTTAAATATGAGGTGAAACATCTTTTATACTCAAATTCAGAGCCAATGAAAGAACTAGTTGCAGAACTAGTGATACGTGTCTGATGATACAATCTTTCCAAAAATTGATGGTGCCTTAAATTCACAAGTTTGTAAAACGATTGTTTATACATTGTGAATATTTAATGTACTGCCCAGCCACAATTGCAGTTTAAATCACAACTGCACACTTAAATAAAAAAGGCAAACAATCAAAGGAAGACAAGAAAAATCACTAAGTAATTTTTGGACCAAAAACATTCATCACTGTTAAATAAAGAATCAGAACAGTTTTGGCACTAAACCTAAGACAGAAGATGTGATTTCCCTGCACCGCACCATCTATCACAAACACAAAACCTTCCTCTAAATGTATTAAAAGATGTATGAAAGGCAGTTGTGAGGATGTCACTTCCTGCACGTTGACATGGAGGCAGGAAGCCGTTGCCTCTATATCATTACACATGAACACTTCTCACCACTGATTACAGGGTGGAGGTCTCCTGACAGAGGAATGCTATGTTCACTGGGTCAGGTGTGTTTATGGATGTGACAGACTGGTCAGCCTGCCACACCCATCCTCACCACAGTCTATCACATTCCCTCTGCAGACACCCAATATCTGCCCTCTCTGAAGAAACTACCACAGCAGCTAAACTCTAAACAACTACGGCTGTTTCACTTCATATCAATTCAGATCGTAGAAGGCTAGCCAATAATATACACTCTCCAGCAGGAACAATTTCTACTGATTTTTGCAGTTTGTGGTACATATGCAAATGTTTCTCTATACATGGAAAACTCGGATGTCCTACAATATCACATGAGCTCAGATGTTCATACAACAAGAAATATTGTGTTCCATAATATTTGGTTCCACTGCTCTCAACCATGCCACAGCAGAGATGAAGGAGTGGGGCAAGGACTCGAGAGCAGCACTGCAATGGAGTTTATTAGTACAATAAAATAAAATAAATTATATACATTAAGCTTAAATTCCATTACAATTATAAATGATTTCTAAAGGACTGAATACAGAAAAAACTACAAAAATAACCGGACTGCCACAAAGCAAACACTTTTCACTTGTTAGCTACCAAACAACACCACACTGGGAAAACTGGGAGGTAATATAGGGAAGAAAAGGGCAAGTGTAACGAGGGAGAGCTGGTGGGCCAAATGAACTAATGACAACGAAACAAGCTGTCAATGAGGGGGCGGGGCTAAGACATGAGACTGAACGCAGAGCTAAGAGCCCACATAACATACAGAAAGCCCCGCCAAGTGACAGAAGATACAACACACAGGAGCTGCAGATCGCAGCTGAACCCAAAATCATGCGGACAACATGCTGTGATATGAAAACACAACACAGAGGAGCGGCAACAATACAACAACCTGAAGCCCTGCGCTTACACAGAGACCCGAAACAGACAAGAGAGCGCAGAGCTGGAAAATAAAACACCAAAACGTTGTACCAGAATCCTGTCACCAATAACTAAAAACTCACACACATGACACTATATTCAGGAAGTGATATGACTAAACTGTGATCGTATCTATTTCTTGGTTTTAACACGACATTTTCACGAAAACTGAATTAAAGTTGAAAAACAACCGTGTTAATTTTGTTTTGAGAATTTCATACAAGCAGGGGTGTTAATATTAAATTTGAGATGATATACCAGAATGATATTGTTAACAGAAATGATCATTACTGCACATGCTACCTTCAAGGTCTGGATGAAGGCCCGTCTGGTTACCAGTAGTTAACCTTGGATTTTTTTTTGGAGCCCACAACCTCTGACCTGGGGGCAGGTCAATGAAAGACATCATGGTGGAAGCTTATTGATCATCATCATTTTAATTGTGAAAGCTGCCAATATACACTTTAGTTGGAGAAGTTCTGTTGATGAAGAACAGCAATAAAGCTTACAGTAAATAAAGCTATTATTGAGGCAGTGTATGAGAGCGATGACAGGCTTGTGTGACTGAACTACATATCCCATCATTCTCATCAGTCTCTGTGGCTGCAGGCGCAGGGTGAGCGTGTTTGAAATGTTACTAAAAGCTCCAGTGGAGACTTGATGACCCTCTACCTGCCCTTCACTCGCCTGCTTTTCCTTTTGCCTCTCTCATTCCCCTCTTCTTTCATGCAGTCAATTGGTTAGTATGAGACTCAATTTGGTCTTTGTCCAGATCCATGCGTTATGCCCATGTTCTGGCCCTCGTGAATGTATCCCCCCTCAGTAGGTCACAGTCAGCATCTACAGCTGTGGAGCTGTCCTCACAAACCCTGCCTCTCTCTCTTCTCCCTCTCTTTCCTCTTCTGTGAGATGGAACACAGACGTTACGTTACAGAAAACATCCTCTGTAATATTTGTAATGTATTCTTTTTGATTATTCAGGGCTGTAAATCAGGAAGCACAGATTTTTGTTTTACATATTTTGACAATAAACAAGTAAATGACAAGGTAAAAGAAAGCCAGTACAATAAGACAAACTAATATATTCTCTGAAAAACATCTTCATTCTTACACAATATTTATCTAATATTAAGTTTTTTTTTTCAAACATGTATTTTTTAAAATATTTTTCCCAATCCAAACATATTTCTTGCTATAGGAAACATATTTATAATGTACCTAATGTACATTTTCTAAGCGTTCATCTCATGTCATTTCAAACCTGTAAGACCTGTAAGTTTTTTGCTTCTGAGAAACACACACACAAAAAAAGATATTTTGGAGTGCGTTGATAACCAAACAATAATGGCATCTACCGACTTTCATTGTATGGACACAAAACCACTGAGACATTTCTCAATTTATCTTTGTTTGTGTTACACTGTAGATAAACGTTATACAGGTCTGGAAAGACATGAGGCAGAGTAAACAACAGAAAAAACAGTTTTGTGTGAATGATTCCTTTAAACACTGAGTTACGTACAAAAACTCTCCCACGGTCAGAATGCCTAAATCTGATTGGGTCAGAACCACAGATCAGTGCTCACACTTTTCACAGCACTCAAGCTACAAATGATTTATTTATTGCTGTCTCTGCATAATATTAGTTAGTTCATGAAAACACCAGCTAACTGTGGTAAAGTCTCGCTAACACAGCTTTGAGTGGTTTATTTTACATCTTTAAAAGCTCTGTGTGTTATTCTAATGGGCAGCTAGTATAGTAGTTGAACTGTGGCATTTGACCAGACACATTTTGACCAGAGATCATTATTTCAAGCTGCATTTGTTACCAGGGTGAAATCAGACATGGCGCTCCGTTAGCACTCATTTCACTTACACATGACGTATCTTCTAATATTTCACTGTGTCCTTACAAAATGTTGATGTTTGTTTCTTCAAATATTAGTTTTATTTACTCCTGCATGTTTTCCGTTGTATTTGCATGCCTCTGGCAGACAATGCAGCTGCACGCAATTAAGAATGTTTTTCTTCAGAGATGCAACACTGAATTTCACAGATAACCTTTGCACAAACAATGCGGTCTTTGAATTCTCAAAATCTCATTATGTTTTCATGCACACATACGCAAGACAAAAGGACCGTTTTCTGGATCCATTTTGTTTGTCTCTTTCTGATATTTTTTTTTTGCAGGCAGGCGATATGCAGACAGTTTAAGATGTTGAAATAAACGTTTAGGATGGAAGTCAGAACAGGGTCTGTGATAGCCATACTGTACAAGCTAAAATATGTGTGTTGCTGTGTTTAACGTAACCAGTAACAGTCAACACTCGCCAGGTGTTGATTACACACGCAGTGTAAATGTAAGATGTGATAAAATGTGATTAGATTGATTACACTACGGTCCAATACAGAGGATTCTTGGACAGCATTTTATTTTCATCAAATGTTGCATGTAAAGCATTTGTGAAGACTGACTACAGTGTGTAGCACTGTATTACAAAATGCAATGCACTTAAGTTGCCATTTACAGTGTGACAGGGCAGGAATTATATATATACTTTACAATTATATATAAAGTAAGTAAACTTGGAAAGTGAGGTGAGTGGATAAGATGGTCGGTTAAGACATGGCCCAGCTCCTGAACCCTAGTTAACTGGTTAACTCCCTTTCATGCACACGGTAAGTGTAGGAGTGTAATCTTATCAGTATCTTCTCAGATACATGCAGGCCGAGTGATGAGGACCTCTGAAATTGGTGTGAGCTGAGGTTAACTTGGGCTCAGGGGATATCATTGAGATTGTTGCAGATATAAGAGCAGTTTGCTTGAGAAGACCAGTGTCCAAGGCTCGTGATCGTCTCATCGAATACACCCTGTCTGGCAGCTAATGCAGCTGCTTCAATGCAGAAAAACTGAATGGAACGTGTTCTGAAGATACACCAGAGATGCTAAGAATTCAGTTGAAGTGCTTGGTGAACCATAATCTAGTGGACATTTTCCAGTTATGTGATGAAGGATGGATCTTCAGGAGATACTCAGGTAACTAATCTGGAGAGGACATACTCCGAAATAGGTTTGAGTGGGCTCAGAAAGGAATTTAGACAGAAGATGTAGACCGGGAACGATGCTCCAGAAAGTAAGTAGTGATGTCAAAGATGCAGGTTGGATAGGCGGGCTGAAGGTGGATGAGCTAGTATCGGAGTTTCATTAAAAACTACATTCTGAGCATCACTGAAAATCAAAGAATGCAAGCAGAAACATAGACTCTAAGGTTCGGACAATGAAGGGATTGAGCTAACCTGAGCGTAATGTTAAGTGTGTAATGTATCCTTTTAATGCTCTGAACTTGTTAATTGAAGACAACAAATAAGTTCAAAAATCAAATGATCAAATAAATAATGTGAGCAGGACACTCTAAATACATCTGACGACCTGTCCAATTGATTGTGAGACAAAACATCAAGTCCACATGACAGTGACCCAAATCCATCTGCCATTTAAACATCACACCAGCCAGATGCTGGTTCTAAAAGACACTCATTTGATAGACACACTGAAGGCAACATGGATCAGGCTGGTTTTAATGTAGCTACAGCTGTCCCCTCAGTAAAAGAGGTTACAGTCACATGTGCCAAAGGGCTTTTGCAACCATGCTGAGCTTACAACTACCCAACTGACTGTGTAAAATCTGTGTAAAATCACCATTTAAACTACATGTTAACATGCTGGGATTTACTGTAAACCTGCATGCTCAAAGTAATCAGATCAAGTAAACAGATCAAGTAATGCAAACTTAATTTTCTTTAAAAAACTTTCTTTAAAAAACTTCAATATTGAGTGTCTGTATTTAAACTGATCTACTTTGAACTTGAACTAACTTGAACTACTTAAACTTAATTAACTTAATTAACTATTTGTCCAATTGACTTAATTTTAAAAAAGTTCATTAAAATGTTTTTGATTTCATCATGTTCAGTCAACCAGCTTGATCTGTTTGAGTTGGGAATACATTAATAACTCATGTTAGGTTAAAGGAACTCAGTAGAGGAGTTCCCTGCCCACTGTGCGCTACATTTTGGTGGGTGACATACACAATATGTGTGTGTTTTGTTTGTGAGTGGAACACTCTTGAGAGAGCTGACTGTCCTCAGTGTGAATCGCTTCCACTGTGGATGCGTCGCTCCCGCCTGGATCTCTTTAGTTCAGATGGGAGCTGGGCAGCTGCACCTCGTGGGTTGGGTCGCACTTCTGCTGAGGCAGAGCGGGGGCTCAACTCATGAGGTTTGCCGCTTGATTTGGCAGAAGAGCAGCAGGGGACGGGCTCGGCCCTTTCTCTCAGAATCTGATGGCTCTGCTTACTTAAATGTAGAAATTTCTGAACTTTAACTGTAACTGATTACCTATGTTTTGAGTTTAGTTAGCTTCTTCAGGTTTACAGTGCATTGTGGGTGGTTGCCAAGGTGTTGCTATGTGGTTGGTTGTTCTTGCATATTGCGGCAAAGGTTTGTCAGTGTTGTTAAAGTGATTATGTGTTGTTAAGGCATTGCTCAGAGATTCTGTGATTGTTTTGAGTGGTTGATAGACAAATGCTTACTGCCCTTAAAAAGTAAAAAAACTGTCACTGTCAGCTGCTCAAACTATTCTTTGTCGCTAAATACCCCTTTTGTCGCTCCTTCAGTACAAGACTACAGAAATTAACGGCACTCCTCTCCTCATTGGCTTGACGCTGTCAGGTTTATTTATCACTGTCCACAGCACAAATGATGTGGGACAAGTCACATACAGAGTTTATTATGGGTTCGGGGGTTTGTTCTAATCCCTAACCTCAAAGATGAGTGATAACGGTGGTGCATTATTGGCAAGCGCCAATAATATCTGACACTGAAATTCATGTGTGTCTTTCACATGTAATGTTGCTGTTTGCATCGTAACTGTCAATATATTAGTTAATTAGAAGCGGGTTGCTAACAAGACCCCTAAAACTGTCAAATTAACGGTGATGTAGTCCGAGATACATACTGTATATTTCACATCTTTTGATCAGTGTCTGCGCAGACAGAATATATGCAGATGAATATAAATGGCAGAGAACAGAGGCCATGATCAAAGCCATGTTCTCAGTAGAAACAGACAGGTGCTTTGTCTATACCATACAGCACAATAAACAGCAGATGAATGCTTCATGCATATTGATACAGGCAGAGGAGGTAAACGCTTGCTGATAAACACACACACGTGTGAAGCCCGTCTTAATGAAAGAGCTCATTAGAGGGTGTAGTATGAAGATCTTTCAAAAGCTTTTGAGGCTACATTAGATGCAACATACATAAAAGCTTTACAAAACACTCCATTAGCCTCTCCAATATATTTCACATGTTTCTAGCAGTGTAACATGTTTTGTCAAAAAACAAAAACAAATAAAAATGCAAGGTTTTAGTGAAATTCAACATGGCAGACAGGAAGTATGACCAAATATGGCAAGATGCCATTATTACACTCAGTCTGACCTAAGAACAGGTTATTTAATATGAAAATAGGCCAAAATTAATTAAACGCAATACGCATTTTCATACATTGAAAATGCGTATTGCGGTAACCACTAGGTGGCACCGACCCTGACCGTTGCGAGTACCCTCAGGGTGTGGTGCCAATGATCCATGCCAAGTTTTGTAACAATATGCCCGTTTTAAGACAAAATTCAAAAAGCCACCAAAAAGCAGGAGCCATTTTCATATCTCTGCACTTGTAGGTGGTGCTACAATGCTTATATACCTTCATGTCACACACCAAGTTTAATTTCACAAAGTTGAGTGAAAATACGGCCTTTTGTCGAGTTTTGTTTTTCTTTTCTGCTGTCAATTTTTAACAACAACTTTCCTACAAATCGTTCTATTGGCTGCTGCAGACTCCCAGTGGGGAGAAAGAAGGAAGAACTAATATGATCGTGAAAGCACAGGATTACTATTTTAATCTGGTTAAAATATGATATGCAAAAATAAACACCACCCCCGCGCTTTACACACAGACACATACATGTGCTTGACCACATTTATGTCAAAGCAGCATTTTGTGGACAATTGTGGTCTGACAGATGGTGGTTTTTCAACCTTTTTTTTCATGGCTTAAAACACTTAATATACAAATACACACAGTTACTTTAATTTTGATCTTCAAAATTAAACTTAATTTTACTCTCACAATTCACCAGATTGACCCATTTAACTTTAAAATGTACAAAATTTTCCTAGAGTGGTCCACCCATCCATAGGCTCCCAAAAATCTGTGCAAACAGAAGCCTATTTTTGGGAGGTTTGAGGAACACTGAGAAAGTATTTATTAATTGTTTAATGTTTTTTTTTTGTTAAATTTAGTATGTTAAGTTATGCGTATGTATGTATGTATGTGTATAATGCGATAGATCATTGGTCTTATCAGTTTGGTGGGTTACAAATACAGCCCCCCTTTTGATTCATTCCGTGATCCATGTTAGTAAGCACCCTTATCAGAAGCACCCTCGGTGATCTGGATCTGAAACTGGCCAGCCACACAGTTTTCAACACTGATTTAAAAAAAATAAAAATCAGCCAATATAGTGCAAGCAGCGATGACGGGCCCAAGCACCATCACAAGGAGCTTCTCTGAAAACAACTGGGCACTTGCATTTAACTTCGTAATTAATAGTTTAAATATTAAATTATATTAAAATTTTTAAATATTTTAAGTTCCTTTCTGTTGCCAGTTAGTGGCGCTATGACTGTGACTCACAATAGCTGCATCATTGTGATCAGCCAACATCACCAAACATATTTCCCAAGTTTGATGTAAATCACTCAATGCAGGCAGAAGATATGAGCCACTTCCTGTTTCTGCTTATTGCCATAAATGTTTTGTGTTGCTATGGCAACACTGTTCAGATATCAAAAATTTCTTTTGAGAAATTACTTGGGCGGAGCTAATAAATGTCATTTTAAAAGTTGTCAGGCTTGATGAGAACGATACATGTACCAGTTTGGTGAGTAGTGGTAAAACTAACCATCACTAACCAACTCCATCAGTACTGTGTAGAAAACATCTCTTTAATGTAAATGTAATGCAAATTAAATAATCAACATATCAAGGGAAGATTAAGGCAATAATTGACTATTACAATTTTTGTCATAATTGTACAGCCCTACCATCTTCCACCGCTCAGTCAAACATAGCCCCACCCCGAACTCACACCATTGGTTGCTGTGGTGGACTGGTTGGGAAGCTCAAAAACATTATGGGGGGAAGAATCAATTTACCAAGAACTCCTGTCTCTGCATTTTACCCTGGAATAGGAGAAAGTACATAACAGTAAAACAAATTACACACGTCATCTTTACAACTTTTGAGTGGTAATGTAGAAGAACAGTACTGTTGCTCTCTTTTGATGTATACGACACACACACACACACACACACACACACACGTCTGTACAGACACACCAGTGATATGAGATTGTTTTTACAGCTTATCCTATAAACAACGGCACAAATATCATGACAGTGAAGGCACGGGAACAGTGGCATACTAAACCACATGTCTCCAGGGTGATGAAGGTGAAAGTTGGTAACAAAAGTACAGTGCACGTCCAGCATTGCTCGCCCCACACACAGGCGGGTGTTCCTCTCCTTTCTGCCTGGCCCACAGTGGGTGTGCAGCAGCCGCCTGCTACCTGCCCAGAATTCTAATCAGTCCAGGGGTCTGTCTGTTCCCCCCGCCTTCCTCCGTCGTCTTATTCTCTCGCTCAACCTCACTCCACCCTCTTGCTTGCCCCTCCGTCTCTACCCGCCATCCCTTTTTCTCAGCCTTGGACGAAAAGGGCCGATGATCCTTCAAAATTAATTAGATCCCTCCTCAGCCCTTTTTTTTTAACAAACCCCCCCTGCATTTTCCTCCAGCCCTTCTTTTCCTTTTCCCTCTTCCCAAAATCTCTAATCTTAGAAGGAAATCTCTGGGTCTGAAATCTCTGGGGCTGAAGGCTGGTGGAGGAGTGAGGGCAGCACTACATGTTTTCATTGATCGTCATGTTCTCCATCCATCACTGTGCTCCTCTATATGTCTGCCGCTCAGTGAGGGGAACTGTCAATACGTCCCCAGAGGTCAGTTTGTCTGGGAGAGACTCAGACGGCCGTGCCCTGCCGCTGTGACAAACAGTACAGGGTGAATTAGACAGAAAGAAATGAATGAATAATAGCACGAATGACAGACAGAGCGGGAGAAAG
>JAZGTJ010009987.1:0-18682 GCA_036877575.1 Botia almorhae | reverse complement strand
TAAACATGGTTAAACCATAACCAAAACTTACCTATGCTTTTATTACAGTAACCATGGTCTTATTGTATTTAAGATAAAACTAGTTATATAATTTGGAGTTAATGAACAAAAAACATGGTTACTACACTTTTTATAAAAAAATAAAAACTAATGTTAACAAATTAAACCTTGTTGTAAAGTGTTACGGTAAAAACCCAT
The DNA here is from genome assembly GCA_036877575.1 of Botia almorhae. NCBI lineage: Eukaryota > Metazoa > Chordata > Actinopteri > Cypriniformes > Botiidae > Botia > Botia almorhae. Next base: position 18,484 of record JAZGTJ010009987.1, on the reverse strand, counting down.
CAATTCAATAATTACGACTCAAAGATGCACAGTCTTGCAAAACACAGTGAGGAGAGGCAGAAGGTAAACGTGGTGAAGGGGAAAACAAAGAGGCTTACTTTATTTACATGGCTTTTTAAAAACGGTCCATAGTCAAGACTGTTCCTGCAGAGTGAGCAAGGTAAGCATGGACATTGTCTTTTGAATACACTGGAGATCTTTTAGAAATCATTACATTTTCTAACGGGCTACACAGTAAATTGTCAGGTGAAATACAGCAAGAAAATGCTCCTGTTTTGAGGAATACTTGAAGACTTTAGTTAAAACATTAAGAGATCACAAACATGACTCACCGATCATGCCTGAAATTCACATCAATGTTTCACATACACTGGAAAACCACTGGCCTTACGCCACAAACAACCAGAGGTTATTTCAGAGGTTAATTCATGAATAAGAATGTTGGCCAAACATAAACTGTCCTCGGGGTTAACCGATCACAGCGTAGATCCTGGTGTATTTAAAGATCTTCCATACGTCCAAAGCTCACGTCCAGCAAATTTACAATAAATACATATCAAAAAGTGAGTATCTCAGTTTTTAAAAAAAAAGAAAAATTAAACAGTCATAAACTATCAACACAAAAGAAACACTTTACATTCCAGTAAAATGTACAATGCAGCGAGGGCTTGAATGGCAACATTAACAGCTGAACTTTACAGAGGGGGGTGTGGCCAACAGGTGCTCAAACACCAAAACTAGAACTTGCTCTCTCTGAATCTTTGTATGCAGTAGTCAAACAATTCGTTTGTGTCTCTGGATCAATGGAGGAGAACAGGGAACAATGAACCAGCATTATTATTCTTAGACCTGGCATGAGATGCTGCATTTACATACCGATTGTTTGCGGAGGGCTTTAACCAAACGTTTTTGTAATGTTGCATAAATATAACCTGTGGAACTATTACTTTATACATGTTTAAAGAATCTATATGTAATAAATTCCTGTTACTGTGGTTTTTAACTGACATGCTTTGGAGAAAGATGGGCCATTTTGCGATCAGTACAATAAGCCTGAGGAGGGAGAACGCGAGCTACGGAATGAAGGGGAAGAGATCTTGAGTGTTCTGTACTCCGAGAAGTATTCAATGCTTAGAATACTCAGTGTCAAGAGGAGACAAGCTGAAAAGCCATGTAGCACCTTCATTAAACATTCCAAGCACGCTTCCCCCACCTAACAAAATCACCTTGCATTGCGATTGAGGCTTTTAAAAAAACAAATATATCGGTTTCTTCATTTCTTTTTATGAGAACAACGATGATGCATGTGGATGATACAGTGGATAAAATAAAAACAAACAAACAAGAACTAAAACTATAGTTGTTTTTTAAGGGCCAGTAGGGACACAGTTCAGAGAGAGAGAACCGTGCAGTGCATCATGTTTGTCTGGTACAGAGCGCTCATGCCCCTGCCGTTGTTGTCTTTGTGCAAAAGCAGTAAAACACATCAATGGCACAGATGCAGGTCCAGCTGTGGGGGCAAAGGCCCGTTACACCAAAGTGTAGTACAGAGATCAGGGATGAAGGAGAGCAATCCGGTTTCAGGGGAGGTCAGAGAGTGTGAAACTACTGCATACATGCTGGAAGTTGCCGAGTTAACCAAACTGGAAAAAGAAATTTCCAGGTCCGGATGCTGCAAGACAGAAGAATGAAAAATCACATTAAATGAATATGCACTTAATGTGGAACTTAATACAGAAGTGATGTGGACATTGTGATAACAGGTGATCTAATGATCATTATTGATGGGAGTTCACAGAGTGCTTTTAAAGATGCCATAATGCATGTCATCCGCTGCCATGTAATGGATATCGTTTAAAATAGTTAAAGGTAAAATTGACATGAATGCTTGTTTTACTAAAAATGATTCTGGAATACTCCATTCTGATTGGCCAATTGCAACTTCCAGCCTAGATTCTGATATTTCTCAATAAAAAGCCCCGCTCATCGAGGTGCTTTTACCAGTGCTACTAAAATGCTTCAAACATCAAAATAACTAATGAAATGCTCCATTTAAAATCAATATTTTGTGCAGTTATGGACTTGGGTAGCAAGTAATCATGTAGTAAGTGGGAAAAAGTACAGTTAACTTATACGGACGGGTTTATTTTGTAATAATGACCAGCTGACTGTACACTATCCCTCACAGTCTAAACGTGAATAATGAATGATAATGAGTAAAAAGTAGAAAAGTGCCGCCTTACATGAATTACCTTCGAAGCTGAACCCACCCGGGCCACCAAAGAACGCTTTGAAGATGTTGTTGGCATCAAAGTCTGGAAGACAACGAACACACAGATGATCGATTAACTGATTAAAATGATGAATCACATGTGTGCTGACTGAAAGATTCTGAATGTGTGCGGTGAACAGACCCATGTTCATATCATCATCCTCCAGATCATGGCCGCTGTCGTAGCGAGATTTCTTCTTGGGGTCTGACAGCACAGTGAAGGCCTCGCCAACCTCCTTAAACTTCTTCTCTTCCTCCTTCTGCACCTCAGCACTCGCTGCACTGTGACGGTCTGTGAGAGAAAAACACGGTTTTAGAGAACCAAGAATCAAGATCCACCTGTGGCTCTAATATTACTAGTGGCATTATCATACATTACGCTTTTGTTTGTGTGTGTGTGTGTGTGTGGCAGAGACCTGGATGGTGCATTAGGGCTCGTTTACGGTAGGCCTTCTTGATTTCATCTTCAGTGGCGTTTTTATCCACTCCCAAAACTTTGTAATAATCTTTCCTCTTGCTCTTCTTCAGCTCTAACTGGGCGTTCTTCAACAGGTTCTTGTGTTCTGTAACGCCACACGTACAATGACATTTAGCACAATGATTGGAACAATGAGATTTAGTAATGTTCCAAGTTCAACATATGCAGACTTAATGCAGCAGAACGTTGATACACAAATGAACAGAGTTTTCAACGAATACAAATAAAGGCGAATAATGTACCTTTAGTCTTCTCTGTTTGATAAACCTTCTCATAATCTCTGACGGCCTCTTCATACTGTTCTGTGTCCATATAACTGCAGTGGCAAATCACATGCTTTAATGCTTAGACAAAAACACAACATAACTAATCATATTTATAACTCACAATGCACACTTACCACTGGGCTCTTCTCAAGTAAGCCTTAATATAGGACTCATCCAGTTTAATAGCCTTTGTACAGTCCTCAATGGCCTGCTCCAGTTTATGTAACTGAAGACACATGGGAGACAGACATCATTCATTAGTGACAAATAATGATGAGAGAGAGACATATATACTTCACCCAGTTTCAGAACAGAGATCTTGGTTGTATCTCAAATTATATACTCTATAAACTTAAACTAATAAACTGTACTTGGCCACCCAGTGAATGAAGCAGAATAGTGCAGAATGCAAATGAAGAACCTCGTCTACATTATCCACCACAACAGCACTAAGTGTAAGTGTTGAGGACCCAACACAGACACATGCGGTACTCCAAATCTTACCTTGGATCCAACAGTGGCTCGGTTGCAGTAGAGCTTGGCATTGGTTTTGATGTTATTTGGATCAATGGTCAGGGCTTCAGAGTAGAGGTCATAAGCTTCCTCATAGCTGCCCTCTTTAAAAGCTTTGTTCCCTTCTTCTTTTTTTGCCTTTAGGGCTTTAGCATTCTATAAAAGAAAAGTTATCAGTCACATTCAAAGTGTAACCAAAACAATTCTCTGAATACTGCATGAAAAAAGGACCATAAAAAGCCTATAAACACCATGTACAGTATATACAGACATTGTATAATCTTACTCTGCATGCTAGACGGGCTTTTTCATGGTCAGGTGCCATGCGTAGTGCTTGAATGAAAAACTGCACAGCCTTATCGATACAATCTTCATAGTACAGACATAATCCCCGCACATACAGAGCGTCGCCGTTTGTGGAGTCCATCCGCAAAATGTCACTAAAGATACAAAGACCACAAGTCAAAACAGAGGTGGGGGGGGGGGGCAATATTGAAAGTAATACAGCAAGATGAATGATAGCTGAAATATAAGTTCTTAAGTTTGATCAGTACCATATAACTACTGCACATCTGAAGAGGGCATGTGGTTATTCTAATAATGATAATAAAGCTAATTTCAACAAACTTTGAGGGAAAAACAATATCTTCAGCCATGCTGTAGACTGATACATTAGACAAACACTTTTGACATTTCCCGTTTTATGGCCATTTTGATATCACCAATAGACAATAATTATCGTCACTTGGGCCTATTAACAGAAGTGGTATTTGTATTAAGTAACAGTTCCCATAAAGCAGTAGTGCTGTTACCTGGCAACAGACTGGGCCTCTGGGTAACGTCCCAGCAGAGCCAGACACTCTGCTTTTAGCACCTTGAACCTGTGACATGCAGATGCAGACTCTAGAGCCCGATCCATACAGAACACCACCTGAACAGAGACAAACAGACAATGTCTGTCAATCAGACTCATGCAGCATCTTCAAATCTGGTTTAAAAGTCCTTGTGAAGATGCTCACCATCCTGAAGTCTCGCTTTTCAAAGCTAATCTCAGCCAATCGCTCAAACTCCAGAATGGACTCTGCATTCTTCAGCTGCAAGAATCACAGAAGGTCAAAGTCAACTGGACAATTTAGTGAAATAAATGGGAGGGGATCCCATGCATCCAATGCAATTCCATTCTTGTCAAATCAGTTGTTAGTACCACATGCCATAATTTCCGAGGTCATGGTTTATTTATGGTTCCTCTACCTCTTGTTGGGCTTGGCTGTTGTCAGGTTCCAGCTCCAGAACTTTCTGGAAACAGCGGCTGGCGGCCATCGCGTTGCCAAGCAGCAGGTGGCACTTGCCCTCACGCATGTGACCCTGTGGATCAGAACGACAATGAGCAATTGACACACACAAACACACACACAACTCTCACTTCAAGGAAGTGCTGACTAACACCAGTGACTTTATCCCTAACATTACGTTAAACGAATCCACATGTACAAGATGAAGTTAGAGCTGGCACCAGCCATGGGTACAGTCAGAGCAGAATCAATGCAGTAAGTGCATGCCAGTTTTAAAAACATTGCAGCTAGCTTTTGCCCAGCAATGCAAAATGTGCTGTAATGCAAGTCTCTTCCTGCATAGAAATAATTCACACTGATTACAAGATCTGGTATGTGAGATACAGCATTTCAGACAGTGCACAATCAAGCTGAACACCAAAAGAAAATACACAAGCCAGACTCAAACTGCTTCCCCTGCATTTGAAACGTGACGCGATATTTCAGAGCATGCATCCTGCTACACCACAGCACTGACACGTACCACTAACAGAAACTTTGAGAATTTTATAGAAAAACATCGTAAAAATGTTACAGCTTTTCATGTCATCTAAAGGCCTTGATGGAACCCCTGACGTCTAACCTTCATGAAGGTGTCGTCCAGCCGCACGGCCTGCTGGGAGTCCTCCAGTGCCTCTCTGTAGCGGCTCAGCATCATCAGTGTGGCTGCGCGGTTGCCGTAGTAACTGGCATTTTTTGGGCACAGGTCTGTAAAAAAAAAAAAAGACGTAAACAGAAGGTTAAAATAGATGGTAAGCCACAGATGTAAAAAGAAAGAGGAACTCTGGGGGATTTAGTTGAAGAGAGCTTTCTAAAAAATGGAAAAGGTCACCAAAACCTTTTTTAAACATGTGGTTGCTATGACAAAACCTATTTTAGTGATTATAACAGAACATCAAAAAAAACTGTATGAAGAAAAGAGAAATAGCGCTAAATTCCAACAAGTCAAATCTCAGGGCGGTATATGATTCAGAAGATTGTGGGAACAAACCAGCTACTGATGAAATCAAATAGATCCCTATAGAGAGCCAGAGACAGAGATGGAGAGAAAGCCAGAATGACAGACAGTGTGGGAGAGGAGAGAAAGACATAAACAGCTCGGTAGACGTTTAAGGTTCCTCACCGATGGCCTTGGTGTAGAAGCCAAACGCTTCAGCATAGTCCTTCTTGATGTAATAGGCATTGCCCTGCTCCTTGAAGCCTTCAGCCTCCCTACAGATTCATCACACAAACACACAAATATCAGCATATGCCTCAAGATACAGAAGACCGGAGAAGCTGTTCGGAAGCTCAGGACATGTGGCGAGATTCTGCCAAAAACAGACAGGACAACCAACTTAAAGCTGCTAACTTTTTGAGTTAAAAATGAACAAATCTCAAACCTGTTTGGCAAATACATGACAGATCAGTGTTCAACACTATCTCCTTACCCGATTCCCAACAGCAAGTTTATAATAATGATTTATAATCTTAGATGTTTCCTGGGTTCAACATACTAAATGAAAAGTGTGTAAAGTAACCTGCAATTTTATGTTTTAAACAGAGCAGGCAGCAGAGAGGCGGAAGTTACGGATTGCATCTTTAAAATTATGTTTTTAGGAATAAACACCATAACCATGTTCAAAAAGTCTAGCAAGTTACCTCACTGTTTACTGCCTGTATAAACCTCATCCCACTGACTAACTGATTTAGAACAAACACACTACACAGACAGCAACTCTAGTGCTTCACAAGTGATATTGACTTCCAAGTTGTGTATTATTACACTGATGGCAAAATAATCTCGACGAAAATAATGACGATAAATAGCACACAAAAAAATACTGAAATAATTGCTTTAAAACTACACAATTTTTTTTACTGACAATTTTCAGCATTGAAATGAAAGAAATAAGTTAATGAAGGACATGAGATCATGATGCATTATCGGAGCACATTGTCTGTGATGCACATATGCCACGCTGCCTTAAAATCTGGTTGTGATGAGGTATCCTGAGACGAGGGAGAACAATCAAGATGCCCACCTTCTGGAACAGCCCTCATGTCTGGAACACGTCTACCATGCCTCAAACCGCTGCCTCCGTAGGTTTAGAATCTGAGAATTGAATCAAAAGCTGCTCCCACACAGAACTCTCGTCTTTGCGCTGTGGCACATTGCACATATGGCCCAAATGTCTTTAACTCTTTATTAAAACAGCTGATGTAGATCAGGACACACTGCTAGACTGCGGTTATGCATACGCAGCTCGTATTTCAACAATCCAAGACTACAGAGAAAAGAATTGGCGCTATCGACAGGATGCATGCGTCAGAATCTCTGTCTACATAGATGCAAACATTTTCCAACACACAACATGTCCGTCAAGGTGTCTGGGGGAAGGGTACACAGTCAGCCCGAGTTGCTAAACATAGAACCTCCACTACCACCACTGCGGGTCTGTTTAAAAACAACCATAATATGAGTAGAGAATCTCATCTAGGCACAGAACTGGCAGACTATTAAGATCATGAATCTTGATTTTATTATTATTTTTCATCTACCATCATCTTGATATTAGGTTACACTGGCCAGAAGCACAAAAACACTTTTTTTTTACACAATTTATAACAATTTTTTGCTTTTTATTTGAAATAACAAACCAGTACCTATTCATGCAAATAATCCTGACAATTATCACCTAGTTATACAGTTATACGGCAGGTCAGCATGACATACTGTACTTCTGGAATATTCTGCTGAGTCTCACACCACCACTTGCACAGAATCAACAGCTGTGCTTTCACAATCAAACTCGCCAACAATCAACCTCACACCAGACAGACAGCAGATGTACTATGCATGTGCCACCTGTGTGGTTAAGCAAATATAGCGTTTAACTCACTTCTACGGAATGACGTCAGACACACACCCTCCCCTTCCTGAAGGTGCGAAACCGGGCCGGTGCTCTGACAGGCAACGACATAAAAATGACGTGAACCATATGTAGAGCAACTTCGTCACACACACACGCCTTAAGCCTGAACACGTTTCTTATGCGTTATACTGACTAAGACTGACACACATTTACAGTAGAAAACACTATACAATATAACGTATTGATCAACTACAGTAACCAGTTGGGGGTCACAGTATTTAAAGTTAACCAAACACTAGAGTTTCCATTCTGACATTCTAGTAGTTTGTAAGCCTGACGGGTAATACTGTAATTAAACTTCACACGCGAGAACAGTTATGTCAGACACGCGGGTAACTTCCTCGCGAGTCCTTTTACAGCCCGGTAACCGAACGCCACGCGTCAACGCGCGCTGACGCTTCACGTCAAGCGTCAGTCTCTAGAAACTTCATGCAAACTGAAAGTTAGAAAAGTTAATGACACCTTCTAGTAAAACGGTCCTACGTAATGTCTATGGGTTTCAGTGATCGTCAGCAAAAATGGGATCCTCTCTCGAAAGACATCTAAATATGGCGCTTTATGTTCTCGATATCGTGCGAGCTGTTCGTGTTTCTTACATAAACATTGTCCCCACATTGTTTTAGAGGTGACGGTCCCAAAACTCACGATCTATAGGGGAACAGCACTGACAATACGTCATTTTCCCATAGACTCTTTCTCTCTAAATGCTGCGTGTGCGCACGTTGCATTGTACTCCTGGACCTAGTGTATCAATCGAAACTCTCCCAACGTGAATCATATGATTCAGGGTAACGATGCATCATCGATGACAAACTAAACAGTCCGGCTGTCATGCGTGTGTGTCGAAGCTCATCGTGTCTAAAAGCCACTTTGTGCTCTTAGTAGCGCTGATGTCACGTCGCCTTCAACCTAATTCTCACCCTAAAACTGTGTCACCTTAAACAGCACAGCTGTCGCAGGAGCTTCACGCACGACACCCTTGAACATAACATTAAAAGGTCAGATCTCCTGTGATAAGATTAAAACCATGTTGATCGAAAGGGACACCCCAAATCAAACAGCGGCTGCATGGCACACTAGGCCATCGACACCCCTGGATTTTCAAGTTATGCGGCAAGCACGCTTCCGAGGATCCTCATACGTTCATATGACTAAATGGAGGTTCCCTAAAACCCAGCTAGCCTGCGGATGGATCGGCCGGGGTTAGATTAAGGTGCTGGCTCTTTAAAGTTACCTCTCTAACTCCTCGTCGCTGGTTAGGTCCATCTCTGGATCCACGGAGGAGTCGTAGTCAACAGTCGCCATTTTGCTGTAGAGAGGCGGAGGAAGAAACGAGGCATGTGAGCCTTTCATACTGCCCTCAGCTCCGCCTTCAGCGTGCGTGCGCAATATGCCTATAGTGGGACAACGGATGCAAAACCCTACGAGATACCGAGCGGAAACGATTCATTAAAACTGTACAGATAATATACACTGATATAACAAAGTTAAGAATCTTCTCGTCTAGAAAATTAAAGTGAAAGCCTCTAAATTTTTTATAATCTGACTTTCACGGCACATTACGTCATACTTTTAAAACGTTTCATGTATTGACTAACATTATATCATTTTAAGACACTTTACATCACCTTAGATTACCTTAATTTTTTAGACAGTATCAATTTATTAACCGCTTTAGACATCACTCTGAACATAGCTGGCAGTGTCTTGCTGTCCTCCAGTCAGAAGAGGGCGCACTGCAGCTCAACAGAGACCGTGTCGTGTATCGTCGAAGGCTGAAATCGGCAGTATAAACAGGAAGAGTTACGGTGAGTAGTTCAGCCCAGGGTCTTCCAACATTTACTTTAGTTATTTTAGTTTAGTTATCGTGTATAACATCTATAAAATCTTAATTACATTTTTACGTCCAGTAATTTAACGATCTCTGAAAGTCATGACACATTTACAAAACAGTGCTTTAAAGGCGCAGCAGGTGTATGTAAACCAGTAACGATAGTCATGTGATTGTTTTTCTAAACAGAACAGTGAGGCATTGATGCAAAATTTAGATGTATATAATATTACAGCGATTGTAGTATTAGATAGGATCTCGTCAGTTAAAAGCGTAAAGGGCTTTTAGAAAAACGTATGTTACGTTATATAAATGTTGAAACATCACGTTACATATTTGCATGCATTTGTTAAAAAAATTGCGTTTTCCTTAAACTCGCGTATTGTCCCCGTGTGCGTATTTTTAATTTAGACTGTAAGCAGCTTTAACCGATCATGGGCAAGAGTTGCAAGGTGGTCGTGTGCGGCCAGGCGTCGGTGGGGAAAACTGCTGTTCTGGAGCAGTTACTGTATGCCAACCATGTTGTAGGTAAGTATCATGACTGAACCGACCTGACAGCAGGTGTCATTAGCTTTCTCTACTGGATTCACATGCCACTTCATTGTAAGGCTCTGAAACCATGGAGACGCTGGAGGACATCTACATTGGGTCTGTGGAGACGGACCGCGGCACCCGGGAACAGGTGCGGTTCTATGACACGCGGGGGTTGCGCGACGGCCAGGAGTTCCCGCGGCACTACTTCAGTTTTGCAGACGGATTCGTGCTGGTCTACAGCGTCGACAGCAAAGAGTCCTTCAAACGCATGGAGGTCCTGAAGAAAGAGATCGACCGCTGCCGTGATAAAAAAGAGGTTTGTTTCCTCGTTAAACTTATCAGCGTAAACCCTGACAAAAGAGGAAACATTCCGAGCAACGTCTGAGACAAAGTAACTAAAGTTAGCAGAGATTGCTCATCAAATTGTGCATATATATATATGTTAGTTATATGGTAATTAATATTTTCGATAACACTTCAGCATGAGAATTAATTCACACTTGTAGTCTATTAGCTTGGCTGTTTATTAGTACTTATAAAACACATATTAATGCCTTATTTTGCATGACCATAGTGTATATCCCTCAATCCTACCCCCATACCTACACTTAAACACACAACTACCCTAGTAAGTATTAAAAGCAGTAAATTAAAAGCTAATTGAGGCACAATTCATAGTTAATGGTGATTATATGTTCCCCATACTACAATGTTACAATATATTCTCTCACAGGTAACGATTGTTGTTCTGGGGAATAAGATGGAGCTGCAGGATCAGAGGAGAGTGGACAGTGAGGTGGCCCAGCAGTGGGCCAGACAGGAGAAGGTCAGGCTGTGGGAGGTGTCAGTGACCGACAGACGAACCCTCATTGAGCCTTTTGTTCACCTGGCCAGTAAAATGACTCAACCTCAGAGCAAGTCCACCTTCCCTCTGAGCCGCAACAAGAACAAGGGCAGCGGCTCAGTGGACAGCTAGAGATGAAGACTGGAATACAGAGAGGAGTGGGGAGAAATGTTAGGAGAGGAAGGAGGTGAGGGTGGAGACGCAGAGCAAGAAAGACAGATCGTGAAAGAGAGAAATCAACACAAAAGAGGACACAGACACTTATCGATTGTGTGTCTTTTAAAAGGTCTTCGTTTTAACCCGGAGTGCCATATTGATTGTAAGATGTTCAGGAGAACATATGAAGTTACTGCATTTATGGTTTATCATATTTAATGTTAAGATATATTTTAATGTTTTGCATATTTAACATTCCTATATCTGGCTGACATACATACCTCTGTATTGCAAAGATGCATTGTTGTCAATTGAGTTCACTGTAGACAATGTGTTTTGCATCTGATGTTGCCGTTTTGACTGCTACTCTCATCAACATGTGCTAAGACAAACAGATTCCTATTTTAAAACCAATGTTTACTGTTTTATTCCACAAGAACAGCTTTCTGTGTTTATGAAACCTTTTATAAATGTGTTTGAGTAAGAGTCGAGGTATACACTGTGCCATTGTACCGTCAGCCCTCGCGACACTGCATTTCAGTTACATATTTATAAAGCTTGTGACTAGTCATCATATTGTAGAATGTTTGCTGCTCACACTGCTCCAGTAAACACTAACCCAACTGTTTGTCTGATCGGTGTGTGACCCTGTTAGTTTTTGTTGGGCTGTGTGAATATAGCAGTTGTGTTTTCCAGTATAAAACTGATCACTGATAATAATAAAACAGATGACTTAAAAAGTTTGAATCGTTACTTTTTTGGACAGTTTGTTTGAACATGCATTATGGAAATTTCAGGTCAAAGTTCTGGTGTGTGTTATTTCTGCTTGAATAGTTAATGAAGATTTTTGAAGTTTTAAATGTGAAATGGGACTGAAATTCTTGGACATTTATGTGAAGGCATCCAGCATTTTCCTTATGCATTATATACTATATGATTGTTATTTTAATAAAGATGCTTGCCTTTGATTACGTCTCGTTGTCAGTTTCTTTAAATATCTCTATGATTAAAAAATGCTCAATTTACACATTGAGGAAAATTATTTTAATGTTCTGTAAGACAATGAATTTGTTTCAAATTTCAAACTTTCATGGCACAAAACTTTGTTTAACAGCACAGCGGCCACTGCGGTCTCGCTCCTCAGGGGTAGAATTGGTTATATTTGCCCTTTATCTCTTTTTTTACGGTGTGGATATTTCATTTAGTTCATGGCTAAATCTTCAGTGACCCTATAATAGAGGGCTATCCACCCCTGCCAGAGAGAGAACGTGTGTGTGTGTGTGTGTGTGTGTGTGAGAACAATCTGTCTGAAGTTAACGCTCAATTTAAGCTACCCTTCATTTTATGATGTCACAAGGGTGAATCAATGGCATTTACAGTTCACAGATCAAATCGGTTTCAGATTACGCAAATGTTTAACCCATAGACAGCACAACACATATTTCCTCTGTACATTACACCCCTATATTCCATAGAGCATGCTTCACATAATACAATGCTTTTAAAAATGTCAGACTCACTCGACCGTTCAAAGGATACACAGTTACAAAAACAGGGCTGAAGCACTATAAACCAAGCATGGCATCTCCAACGCTGAATGCAGTTTCTATAGAACTCTGTAGTTCAGATTGTAACTAGTAACTTTTTAATTACTACGAGTACCTATTCCAGTTAGGCTTTGTGAACCACAGAGCTCTCTAGAATTTATTTGCATAAATCGTAAATGAAGCTCTTTATCAATAAGCAAAATATTCTACTAAATACTAATTGTATTAACTTTAAAATAGTTACTTGTAGGCTTAAAGGAATGCTTAAACGAGCTGTCAAAATGTTTAAAACTGTGTGAATACGTAGGAAATAGTTATTATTGTGTACCTGCTAGCTTCTCTTCACGCTTGCAGTCTTCTTAAGAAACGCAGGGTGTCGCCCGATGCTTACAATTGTGCGAGCGAAAGAAACGACAAACGTGGTTGCACGTAGTGCGCATCATCGAGGGTAGACGCGAGACAGCTTTACAAATTAGACTTCATTTCGTATGGTGGGTTTACATAGAACTGTGATGTTTCGACATGTTTGTCATTACAAAGCAAGACGCCATGACACGCCGTCAAACCCCCGTCAATAAACACAAATCCCACAAGCCCGTGAAAGAACAGCCGGAGCACTGAGGTGGAAGATCTAATCGATTTATTTCTCTCTCTCATTCTCTGCTTTATTTCATTTTCACGCATTCATACACACACTGTACAGAGACATAGCAAATGAGTCAGAAAACCAAAATCCTATGAAAATACGTTTCTCTTTGTGTCAGCTGACAGTTTAGATCATGTCACAGACAAAAACGCACCGAGTTACGAGTACAATGAACAAAAACGTGTCTGTTAATATTTAAATGTCGCAATACTGGCCGTGTCCCATTTTGAACACAAAAATGTTCGCGTTGTGTTTTGCCCTTAAAACATCTAGCTGGGTTTGACACAATTTACATATTTTTTAGCAGAACAGTCACATTTTCACGAGCGGCTCCGTGAGTTTTAAACAGATGCATATTTATGGAAAGATACTTTTTTGTGCTTCTTGATCATAAAGTTTTAACGATGCAAGTCTAATTCTTTTCCCTACAGTAACAATTTGTATGTGACTACTGAAAGTATATGCATTTAGGCATTATTGAGTACATATAGTTTGGCACAAGGTAGGGTGTAGGTGGCTGTGTGAGATAGTTAGTGAATGGTCGAATTGTTCTGATACAGAGTGGACGCATGTGGAAAACATGAGCAATGCCAACCAATCGTCACGTCACCGCTGGCAACGGATGTTTCCACGACTGCGACACAGTAAACGTCCAGTTACATCATATGCACGTGAGAAACAAACAGAAATGTCAAATGAAGCGGTTTCCAAATTGCCATTCAGCACAATGTCCACCATACAGCACTGCATTAATTAAGAACCCACAAAATATTAAGAGAACCAAAAAAAACGTAATGAGAAGATAGAGCGAGCGAGGGAGAGAGAGAAACTGAGTCATCTTCCATTTTGCTAAAAATGTTTCAGTATCTGCAATTATTGCTTAGAGATTGAATTTCACTGAACAGAAAAACAAATGAAACCCCAAGAAACACAAAGAATGTAACGTTTTGTGGACTGTTACTTTTTGGACAATGTGTGAAATTACTAACCTGCCAATAACTGCCAGTTGTTATTATTAGTAGTAACCAACCATATCTGTATGCGACTCATAGCATGATACATGAAATTTTGTCATCGGACCCAGTTAACAGGGAACATTCTCTGAACATTTGCTAACGTTCTCTTAAAGTTATCAAAAATGTTCTTGCAGTAACATTTGTAGATCGTTTTCTAACGTTATGTCATATATAAAAGACGATACGTTCTTATAACCAAGAAATAACATTAATGCAACATCTAAAAAAATTGACATTTTGAATGTTCCTAGAACATAGAACATTTTGTTACTTAATGGAAACGTTAGGGAAACATTCTTACAACCTAAAATTGTTAGCTGGGGTGCCGCCTCCACAAAGACATAAAGCATTCCCTAAGGAAAAAATGTTATTGGTCATTCACATTTTGTTTTTCCATGGACCTTCAGACTACGGAGATCAGATTGATGTTCAGGAGTTATCAAAACACACACCCACACAAACAAACAAACAAACAAACAAACACATAAGAGAAATAAATTCATGGAGTCCAAGCAAAGTCCTTGTTCTAAAGTGTCCTCAGGAAAAGTCAGAATTAGTCCATGTTGTGCCTCTTGTAGCTTGGCTTCATTATGGCTGTTGTTAGTTAGCTCTGTTCAAGGCCCCACGCTTCCTTCCCGCAAGAGCGATATCTAGTCTGAAAAGCAAGAGCCCTGAGTGGGCTTGAGACTCACCCGTGACTCCAGGCTGTGAGGCCTTATCTGGGTGTCTGGGGTCTCCAACAGCCCGGTTTAAGAAATATTTCATATATTTTATCCCCTCAGAACGTTGAAAATCTTTCTCTCTTGTGCACGCGCATCAAAGCACTTTAATTTACAATTTGACGTATAAATGACAAACTTATTTACTTCAGATTAGATTATCTTCTTATTTCTGTTAGCATGTCTCTGTTGAAATATTAACAAAAGTAAGTTCATCAAGAAGAGCTCGTTCTTATGATCACATTACTTACAATAACCAGATAAAGAATCTACATTAAACATTTCATAAAACTCTACATAGTTACTCTAATTCTCAGTAAAGAGATTATAAATGTTGATGATTCATAGACCGCTTTTAAAAGCTGTTGTCGTAAAATATTTACAAAAAAGCTCTTTCTGTTAGGACACACCGAACGGATGAGAAATGGCTTCAATGAAAACAGATGCAACATCAACGTCTATTTCTACAGGTCTGGGGTCAGATATGATCAGTGTTAGTCCATCCAAAACCATCAGATGATGACAGAAAACGCTGATCCCGGGTCAGTGGTGTGTTTTTGGCAAATGCAAACTCTTTTGTATACTTGTAGACTGGGTGTTTAATTAGGGCTGTCAATTGATTAAAACATTCAAACGAATTAATTGGCTAGGTCTATCAATATCTGCTGAGGAAGAAAGATAATTCAAAGACACTGCGGCAGACGACTACAGCAGTGAATAGATGTCACAAAAAGTGACTTTGGAAGCCAAATGTTTAAATCATTGAATATGAGCCTGTCACTGGCATACAGGCCACACAGACCCCTTTCACAACAGAGTGTGTCAATCTGTCTCAGAAAGACTTTCCTCGTTCACACTCAGGATGTGTGTTTGTATTCTGGTCTCTTGGTAATTGTTGTTTGGGAGGACGCATTATCTGCTGCAGCCGCAGCGGCAGGTGATACAAGCTTTTAACACTGCGATGATACAAAAAGTCCATACTTTTAAATTTACCAGAAGGATGTCATTAATGATGCTAATGACTTGTGTTTTCTACATAATTAATCACATCAAATGAACATGTTTAATTGACAGCCATAACGCTTATATTTTTGAATGTAATAAGATGCTGGCACTGTGTAATCTTAAAATACTATTGCCATAAAAATCCCTTTCAATAGTTTCAATATATTCATTCTCTGCTATTAAAGTCATTATGTTTTGGCAATGGCTCATCTCGGCTTCTACATCAACAAAAGCTTCCAGAAACAAACCCAAACTGTTTCCCTAATGTTGAATAGAAACAAAGGTGTAATGAATTCATGATGGGTTTTGGATCACACACACACACGCGCGCGCGCACGCGCGCACACACACACACACACAAAGGCAACAAACAAATAACATGCTGTGGGTTTAGATCTTAATCAAAATGGGACACAGACAGGCACACTGACCTTTGTGAGGCCATAATGAGGGAATACTGAGAACGAAATACGCAGACATTAAAGGCCACATTCGACAGTAATCATCTCATCTAAAAATTATGTGTGTGTGTGTGAGAGCATCTGCAATCTCAGATCACCTAATCTATGCATCAACACTGAGAAAATTGGGACACTGATTAGGAATGAGTGAGCGAGTGTTTGTGTGTGTGTGTTCGAACGTTGCCGTGCTACAAAATCGTCACCTTCTCCTATTAGACTTACACTCAGTATTACTGCGTGATTCCCCATGACAGTGAAGCTTTAGCAGCTGTAAACTGACAGACCAATGAGGTGTTTTGTAAGAGGAGTCGGTCAGATGAGGTCACTCGAAATGCGTGTGAACACAGACCAATGACACGCTCATGTACGTGGAATGACACGAAAACAGACAAATGACATTTAAAAATACTTCAAAACAGAATAAAAAAGCATCAAGTAAAGGGATGTTTGCATTTCCTCACTAAACGAACAGCCAGAGCAGTTATAGGTCTCTAAAATTGGCTTTCTCTAATAAATTATAGAATAAAAACCTGATTAATATCTGAATAATGATACATATCTAAAGCAAAGCTAAATATCCATCTTATAAAGATTCTCTTTCATTTCCTTATTAGTCCTTCCTAGGAGTCCTGTCAATCAAGCGTTAATCTGCATAGTGGGCTGGTGTTGCACTGAGGCCCCGCCCATATTCGGGTCTTGCTTCCATGTGGGTCTACAATATCTCATGCTTTCCCTCTCTCTCTCTTTCTGTCTGTCACACTCTCTCTCCCTTTCCTGCATAGTTCAAGAGTGACCCATTTAGGGCACAGTCTGTGAGGATTATAGGGAACACTGTGGGAGTGTGTGTGTTATATACGTGTGTGTACATGTATCAGCTTGGAGAGAGCAGGAGCACAGATAAAGTTAGTACAGAGACTGTCAGTACTGAGAACAGATCGTAAGACTAAATCATGTCAGCGTGCACCCTTACTAAAAGAGCGCAGTGGCTTTGTTTGTAATCTGGGTACTCAGTAGGGTGAAAAAATGATGGGAGTGTGCGTGGCTCTCAGAGGTCCGGGCGCTGGCCGAAAGAGGGCGGGGCCAAGGATGGGTGTCTGAATAAAAGTAGTGCCTGGTGGGTGACGGAGTGCAAGCGGATTGGCTGCAACAGTGCACAGGGTGGGCGGAGTTAAGTGGGTGGGCAGGAAGTTGGCGGTCAAATTTTTAGTCAACTGCTTCTGGAGGACCAGCTTAGTCTGAGAGAGAGAAGAAAAGAAAGAGAGATAATAAATCACAGTGTGTAACTTAAAAAACCATAACAAAGCTTTTTTGAATGTGAAAGTTCCACAAACAGGTAGCCCCACCCCAAACACACGCCATTGGTTGAGACAATGTTATGTTGAGCCCAGTGAAAAAATTACACAATACGCCTTTCAAAGAATCTAATCGTGGGCTGCTGATTGGTTTAAAGTTCTGTCACTCACCTGTGAGGACAGAGAGGAGAGACCGCATTGGTTGATCATTTTCTTCATCGCAGACAATGCACCACTCGCATAACCGTTCCACCTGATGCCCTGCTGCAAGAGATCAGAGGAGCTCAGCCGCTGCAGCTCAGTGTGACTGCATGTGTGTGTGTGTGTGTGCATCTTGTGTCTGTGTGTGTTCACCGATGCTGCTGAGGTAGGCTGGCTCTTGGTATGAGGGTTGTACTTGGGTTTAGGGGGCTTCCCGGCCAGTCTATCCTTATGCCTTCGACTGTTCATGTGCTAGAGAGAACAAACAAATACAGATATAAACATACCATGATTCTGATACAATTAACAAATGACAAGTGTGTTACACAATGTCCTTGTACAGGCGATGTTGAGGTTTAGTAATGAGACTATTCATATTTGCCCAAGACAAAGTAAGAAAGTAAGCTGCCTTTTCTGGTTCTTTATAAAAGAAATCTGATTCTTTTCATCTTTTTTT
>JAZGTJ010009986.1:0-18683 GCA_036877575.1 Botia almorhae | reverse complement strand
CTCACCCTGTCACATGCTTGAGAACTAATCGGCCAATATTAGCCCAGAATAGATAGGAACTCCTTCAGTAAAGCATCTCTTTCAAAACACTTCAATGTAAATCAAATATTCGACATTATTAATCGCAGTTACAATGTCAAAGGGAATACATGGCAATTAAGATTTTTGTCATAATCGCGCAGCCCTAAATAAAATAAATACATACATAAATACATTGCTATTTAATGCATAACGTAACCTTTTCAAGTCAAGTGGTTGCTAACTTGTCAGTAACCAGCAGGCAACAACGTAGGCGAAAAAATTATATATTTCGGGTATGTCATATTTTACAATGTAAATCTGCATTTGAGACGCAGCTGACACCCTGAGGCATTTGCCCACAAGTTGCTTCCAAGAATGCTTTTTGTGTTATTGATGTGTCTGTTTCTGCTAACCGCTGTGAATGTGATTAAAATACCAGTGGGGAAAGCTGCTATCTGCACAGAGAATGGCTTGAGTAAGTTATCTTTCACTCAGATCATAAGTGTAGCTGAAAATGTCAAGGGTGGGAAAGCATGTTTTCTGTCAGGGTAACTCAACTGCAGTTATAGTGCTTCTTGAATAGATAATTAACGAACACAAATGCTTACCCTTCAGCTGCCGATTGATAAGCCTGTCATTTGTTAAGCACTATAGAAACTGGAGCGGTTAGCTGAATCCGTCTAAAGCATGGAGCTGCTTTATTCTCTTGTTTTATAATGTTAAAAGCTGACAGTTTGTGGAAAAATGATTATGTGCATGGACAACCAATGCTCTGATGTCACATGACAAAGCATGCCACGGTATTTTCGATTCATACAAATTTGTATGTCGTTACTCCATATGCAATTTGGTAGCTAAAATAACCTTGTTAAACGTGTGATTTACTGTTTCAATAAAATCCTCACAAAGGAACATTGTTGTTTTTAGTGCTGTATATATGAACCTCTTTACCAAGCACATCATAAGCATGTATCATTGTATTGATAACATTTATGGTTAGTAAAATATACCTTTTAGCACTGTACCAAATTCTTATGGCCATTAGGACTGAAAAACATCTTGTTCACGTCCTAAAATATATATATATATATAGTTAACTGTGCATCTAAATGTGTGACCTGGTAAATCCTAACGACCTGCAGAGTCTAAATGAAAAGAGATTGATAGAAATGATGATCAATAGGTTTAGAGGCGAGTCCACAGCATACATCTATGCAGGGTGGCAGAGTTACTAATAGATCAAGCTGAGATTCTTCATAATCATTTGTGTCAAGTCACGGAAACACGGAACCGATGCTTACAACAGCAGTGGGCTTAATTAATACAATTGTTGTTTATGAAAGAGGTCGTTTTTAAAGCATTAAAGTTAATCAGGCATGCTGTTAGTGTAATGAAGACCAATGGGGACCAGCCTAAGCCAACAGAAATATCGTTGCTACATACACAGAGACACACTGTATTGATTTATAATGCTCCTTGTGGTGCAAAAAGTCAATGTATTTTATATGTTAACTCTGCTAATCAATCATTTCGGGCTTGTTTTTGAGTAGAGTTAAGGAAATCATATTCCTTCTTTGCTTACGATTAATTAAAGTTAGGGTAGGCAGTTTCAAAGAGGCTAGCAATAGCAAGCTAGCTTTAAAAGCACAAGATCCCACCCTCCCTTCAGAGCGCTCTCCAAAGCCACGCCTCCTCCAACACATAAACGCATACATAGTTTGACAAGCAGATAGGACATCCTATCATTGCATTCGAATGTATCATTGCATTTGTGATTGGATGAACATTTTACGGCCTGTGCCTTTGCATATAAATATATTTAGACTTTACTTTAATACTGATGTGTCAGTATTCATAATCATGATGTGAAGGGGCTTTTAATCAGTATAACAAAAATGTTTCTGGAAAAAACAAGCCTACACTGCCCTGAAGCACAACTTTCATTCAGGTGTAGGGTGGACATAACATTGGCGTTTAACTATTCAAATGGGGTTCAGATCTGCATGGCTGAAGTACTGAAGTACAAAAAATAGCAACACGTTTCAACACATTATCTCTGAGAGAGTGAAACGAGGTGGCGAGATCTCTACTCATTTAAAGCTTAATATGGCATGGTGTGTTAAATGATTCTGATGGAAACGCCTGACCAGAGTTTAGCCAGCATCATAAAGACTAAAGATAGTTTCAATTTGTCCACTAGTGCCCTGTTAAGCAGACGTCGAAAGGGAATTCAGCCATCTTAAGTGAGATTCCATATTGTATATCATATACGGTCAGTCTGACGGGCACTGCTAGTGGAGT
Source organism: Botia almorhae (assembly GCA_036877575.1). Taxonomy (NCBI): domain Eukaryota; kingdom Metazoa; phylum Chordata; class Actinopteri; order Cypriniformes; family Botiidae; genus Botia; species Botia almorhae. The sequence continues at coordinate 16,361 of JAZGTJ010009986.1, read as the reverse complement.
GCAGATCAAAATATCACTTCACAAGAAGTGAACAAGGAAATTTACATATCGGTTTCAAGACAGTAGGGTGGTGATGTATTATATGATTTATATTCATATGTGTACTATAAATACACATAGACATATTACGTGTGTGTGTATGTGTGTATGTGTGAAACCCTTTAGTTTGTTCCCTAAATTTCTGCACAACCCAAAGATTGCAGAGCATTGAACACTTAGAGAAATCCCCTCTGTAGTGTGTAAGAGCAGTGTAGGCAACACTGTGTAGGGATCCTGTGAATTTCAACACAGCTTAAAGTCAGACATATCTCATGGTATCACTGTAATACCAGCTACATTTACATTTATGCATTTTGAAGCTACTTTTATCCAAATCAACAATGAATAAACAGGGTGTTTAATCAGGTTGTGGGTTTCCTGGAAATCGAACCCTTGATCTTACCGTTGATTGTGCTCTGCAAATCAAGCTACACAAACAGCAGTTTAAATCAGCTATTTAAACTGGTGTCACGTTTCTTGGTGTTTTTAAACCGAATTGTATGCCCAGCATTGCCTGTTTAATTACAAAAAACATGGCCACTATATAAATTGCATTCTGTATACATTAGCGGAGTAATTAAAGTTATTTTTGCTATTAAGTGAGAATAAATTCTGCATCCTACGAGTGTATGGGAAACTAATAGAATTAAAACAGAGTTACATCCACGCGAGGACATTGTACATGTTCCTGTAGCTGTGCCATTCTCGGTTGGCAGTGCAGTGGTCATAGGTTTGAATCCCACTGAACACAAAAGCTAATAAAATGTATAACCTGAATGCATTGTAATTCACTTTGAATAAAAGCGTTGGCCAAATGCGTATATATATATAAATGTAGGCTAGCATATGCATACGGCCTCACTTCTGTTTGATCTTTGGTGACCTTAAATGCTGTGCTAACTGATACAATAATATTTTTCCAGACTAAATTTGTCGTTTTGTACAAAAACTTTTATGCAGTGGTTGATTTAATGATGCATCATTTATATTGATCAAGAAATTCTTCTGAAAAATGCAGCACTTCATTTTTGACAGCTTATGCAAGAAACCATCAGTTCAGAAATCTCAGGCAATGTATGATTCATCAACTTATCCTCATTCCGGTGTGACTATTACTGACAGACATTTAAATAATGGCCATTAATAGGTCAACCAACATACCGCTTTATTCTTTTACAACAAATCTCTTCAATAATTGTGATGTTTATCAACTCTGGCATGTCTCTTTTTAAAAATAAAGATGTCTTTAATTATTAATCAGATGTGATTTATGAACCTCAAGCGGAGCAAAAAGTTGGAAAAATGAGTCAAGACACATTAATGGTCTGAAACATTCAAAATGCTCCTCTGGCAACCAGAAACGATGCAATTAGGTGTGAGATTGAAGAAAGAAGAATAACAGCAAAACAGGAGACAGTAATCAAAGCAATAAAAATAATTCTGTGACTTTGAGCTTCGCCAAATAACATGTTAAATGCTCCTGGAACTAAAGCTGACAGCCTGGCACCTTTTTGCTTGGCTCATTAATATATTACACCATAATGTAATGTCTTTGCAAGCAAAGAGAATCTATTTCTTTATTAAGACTGTGTTTGTAACCCTTGATAGACAAGCTGCTGTTTCATAAGCTGCATGCCACCTTCAACTAACCGTTTTAGGGTTTAGAATCAATCTCAGTCGTTTTCCTTTTCAAACCTGTGGCAATATAAGCAGACAGAGGCCGCTAATGTTATGTTGTAACCTTAGCTTTAAATGGCTGGGAGGAATGATACTGACATAACGCAGTTAATATTGGAGATATAAATCAATGGCAGTAGTCTAAAATCCGGTCCTACAGGGCCATTTCCCAGAGGTAACGCTGTGTAGTACAAGGGGACCGTACAGCGATTATCCCTATTGCATAAGTAACCAATATCCTTCTCGCGTCGCAAACAAAGCCATCAGCGGAAACATTAAACAAAATATCATAGTCCAGAAGCAGCCACGAGTGATAAAAGTTGTAGTTGAAATGGAGATATATTCAAATAGTCAAAGCAATGAGTTCATGTGTGTGTTAAATGTGTGATTGTACTCTCACTGGGAGAAAGGAAGCGTAGTTTCATTGCAGAGCCTATATTTCAAATATATAATTCATATTATGCATGAGCATAAATCTACAAAACTAAACCGTTCAAACTACAAAGCCCCGTGCTAATGACATTAGATTCTCTCAATAAACACAAAAAAGACTAGCTACATTTTATCCACGCACGGTCTGCGTTGCCTTCAAGAAGAAAAACAAACGTGTATGCAATGTAGTCTATTTGATATAGGGCTGCGCTCTCACGTGCGCACACGACCTTAATAATGGGGCCTGCCAGGAGATGTCACTGTCGCGTGACACCTCAAACAGCGACAGCTTCATAAAACAGGTACTAGTGAAACCAGCATTGATTCGGTCATGCATTGCACACTTCTTGTTAAATTAGTCTTAATGATGCTTAAGCGTTTTTCCCTGCATGATAGCAACCGAAATACAAAAGGACTCAAAAGAGGAACCGCATGAAAGCAAAGTGACGCATCTGTTTACTCTATAAACTATAAGGAGACATACTAGTATTAATTGTAGCAATGCATGCACGCGTTTTAATCAGGGGGAAAATAACGAACTGTGTGTGAAGGTAAATTTAAGGAAATGTTCAGATCATATTTTATTCTAAAATTAAAATCAATTGAAATACGCTCAAAGAAACGTGTTTTTGGTTTTGTGACATTATTTACATGACTATTAGTCCCCCGTAATACAAAAAGCTTGTTTAATATCTTTTAAATAGAAAAAAGCATATACTGTAATATTGTAGTACTGCATGTCTATTAAAATGAAAAGACCTTGTATTACGGTGAACTGTATAATATGGTTACAAATTACAGTTGTAAATTACAATGATTTACAGTTTTGTTTATTTTTTTACAGTTATGAATACCTAATGAGAGTCATCATCAAAAAAGGGCTGAAATTAACTGAAAAGTAGCTAAAACAATCTTTAAAGGTTTTGATGATACGAAAAAGCTTCCGTTTGGTTATGTCAAATGTTTTGTATTTTTATCTTTGGGGTGTATGTGACCTGGACACGCTTTCATAAAATTCAGCCCTAAATGACAGACGCGCGGAAACGTCAGAGCGGTCTCACCTCACAGACGCGCGTCATGTGACCGCAGTGAACTGAAGAGATTTAGAGGGAATTGAGCCGCTACTTCAGCTATACGTCCTGACCGCGACGTACAGTACACTTTACCCCGTTCACAGCGCGACTGTTGTTTAAACGCAAAGTTAGGTTGTGTAGCACGGGAAGGGGATATCTTAAATAAATCCCTACTTTGAAGAAGCTTAGCAATGAAGCAGAGCCTCTGCTAAATCTTGTTTTACAAACCGGAGCGCCGCGTTGTTAAGAACACCGCGTATTATTTGGGGTTTTTGCAAGTTTCAGTACGTTGAAGCGATGATTCGCGCTGCGATATCGATGATAAAGGTGGTTTGTCGTGCGCAATAGTTTGCAGCGAGTGGTAGTCCTGCTCTTCGGCTCATTTCGGAAAGAATTTCAAGTCATCTCGTGGACTTCGTTAAGAAGACACGCACTTTTCATCGGCGTGAACAAGGACAGCGTTTATTTTCACGCATTGCCGGGCCACGGTCCGGTCCATCGCAAATTGCACTGGACTGAATGCATCCGCGAAACGGATCTAATCCGTTTATCATAAAAGAGAAAATTTAAGTGTTTGTTGCTATAACATCAATACGATCTAACCAGTATTTAAAGAACATACTGTAAGTGCTTGCGTCCGCTGCGTCTATAACCGGCGATGTGTTTGATAGATTATCAAACAAACTAGCTCTCCGGATCTGTGTCTTGTATAAAGGACGACACTCGTGCGGTGCCGTTGCCATACCGTCTCTGGCGCTTCGTGCAGTCACACTTTCACGGAATTATAGTTTGAAAATCTCCGGATAGAAGGAAACGGTCCATGTCGTGTGGATTACCGGGAGAGATACGCATGGGAAGCGAGACACCTGAGCCGGATACCTGTAACTTTTCTCTCTTGTGAGAGATTTCGCTTTGGGTCGCTGTCTTTTCTTAACTCTTAACCGGGTTAGTATTCCGTGATGGACGTGAGATCGCTAGACAAAGTTCATCAGCCTCACAATCAAAGCTGTTCTCGTCGGGAATCGGTCGCTGGACTGTAGACGCCGGTCGGAAGATATTTTGGAGGAGCGCCGTTGTTTATCACATCGCAAACGGGATTTTATTAGGTGAAACTACGATGTTCGTTATGCGGTCTTGGTTGGAAACTCTGTTGCTTTATGTATTCATTTCAGATGGTAAGTCCGTTTTTGTTCGTTTGTTTATATAGTCAGGAATAGCGCGCTTGTTCGTTAGTTCACGTTTGGGTGTTATGAATGATGGCAGTAGTGAATTTGATATGTTTGGATGAGACTTAATTAGTAATTCCAGACACACGCACTAAGATGAAAGCTTCGACGTGCAATTCAACCTAATTTATAGTTGGAGTACACGTTGCGTTTTCTGCCTACAGCCGTTATGGGTAAGTGTGTAATTCGCCAGGCACTTCATATGACATGCTGTCCGTGCTTTCCCTCAGTGAACGCAACATATACTTTTAATTCAAACGCAGCGATTGCCCGCAAGGTGGGGAGCACGACAAAAGCATGAGACAAAAGATGCCCACTTAAAAAAAGTGAAGTCCATTTGGAGATTTCATGAACACCGCTTTCTCTGGGAATAACGCTGTTTAATCTCACATAGTAATAAATGTTGTTGTTTTCAGATTTCTTTTGTGGGAGAGTATAAAAATGTATAATGTGTCCATCAAGTTACCAGGCGGAGCGTGTTTTCATTAAATGAGATCATTTTAAAAGTCAGGGTATATATTTCAATACATGTTCCTTTTTGTAGGTAAGCAATCAAAGAGCTTCTGCCCTATCCTGTTTGTGAGGATTTGTGGCTGGAGTTAGTATGAATAATTATTTTCATATTAATCTGTTGCTAGTTTAATCAGCAATACTGAGATTAATACAGATCGTGTTAATGTATGGTTCCCTTTTACTCCATTGCGTTTCAAACGAAGTTGATGTAGGAATGATAAAGCATTATTGCTGGTCTGACATCAGATTAACAGATTACAATCATAACAGCTTCTCATTTCTTCATCAAATGCTTTGAACACTTTTTATCTGATCTTATTTAATCTGATCTCTGAACTCTAATCAGTCATCCGCTGCTCAACAACTTTATTAAGAGTCAGATCACTGATTTATGCAGCTATAGTGTGTCTATGCAGAGGAGATACGTCTTTGAGCTGTTCGACTGAGGACTGTATGGTCCCTTTATAAAAGCATAAAAACATTATTTGGTAGTCATAAAACGTTCATCTTACTTTTAAGTGGTTGATTGTAATCTGGATGTGACTTCCATATTTAAGCATCAAATACCACGTTAGATGACAAACACCAGAAATATTTTCACTTATAGAAATGTTTTGAGTTTTAAGTTACGAGTTATGCCCTGACAAATGTTGGTTAATTTTAAAATTCAATCAATTTGGCAGTGTCGTTTAAATTTTATGACGGGTACTCCGAGCATATACAAGGGCGGGAAGGTGATATATATATATATATATATATATATATATATATAATGTCAAGTGTCAGGCACTGGCCGGTACAATTGCGTGTGTTTTGACAACAATGCCACTCAGCTCTGCATTTCTGTTTGTAATCCAGGCAGTGTCGGCAGTTGATACTGATGTGCTGGCCCAATTTATCTCCAGAGAACAAGTATGTCTTCCCCGCTTTTAGTTACAAGAGTGGCAGACAGAAACCAGGCGTAACGATCAAGGTTTAGGAAAACATCAACAAACCTGAGACGCTGTGTGTGCTCTCTAGGAATGTCTTGTTGTTTGTTAATCCACAATGTTGCACCTGTGCGGAGAGCCCCGGTTTGGTTTCAAAGCTCCTTTATTTTGAAACCAAGTCATCAGGAAAGCAATAGGTTTGTTTTGTACTGTTGTTTTATTTATAAGGCCTGGATGTAACATCAGTGGAGCTTCAGTGCTTTGATTGTTGGACCCTTGCGTGTCTCTCCATCCCGGTGACAAACAAACCTGAAATTATGGCTGACAACAGTTCTTATTGAATTCTGATGTGGACATGACTCATCTTTTCTCCTTTCTGACTCATATTTTTGTGGTACACTGTACAATATCTTCAATTAATAACATTAACAAACATAATTTTTAACAAATATGTTGAACTGGTTGATTTATTATCTTAGCTAGCTTTCTTTATACCCATGTCCTGGTTTCTTTACAACATTGTACAGTCCCACTGAGAGCGTCCATGCGTGTGAAAGCCCTCGGCTTATTTGAAAACTTTTAAACACGCGCTTAACAGGCGAAAGTGTCTCAACAGTCCTCACAGATAAAAGACCAGTGGTGGATTATATTGCACACGGAGGATATTATAATTGCAGTTCATTCATAATATGTGAGAGTGTTTTTCATATAGCTTTATATATTTATTGGAGGGACTCATGGAGAGATTCTCTGCTGGGTATCAATTTGGCAGGTTAGAAAGCTTTAGGATTATGAGCCCAATTTATGTCAGCCTTTTGCATGTCACAGCGCACATCCTCCTTCATTATACAAGAAGAAGGCTTGTTTGTTATTAATTGACCTTTGCTGTTATCTCGCGCTGCATATGAAGTCTCTGGCAGACTCGAGAAAATTTGCACAGGTTAACCTGGAACTAACACGATTTCTTGCTAGTACTGAGGATTGGGTGACATTTGTAAACTCAAGCCACCTAATTATTAACCAGATGTGTGGATAATGTCAATTTGAATCTGAACATGTCAGTTTTCAACGTCAGAGAATGATTTTAATTAAACACGTCTTTTTTTACTAGAATATTGCATTAATCTTTCTTGGGCGCGAGAACATTTTCATTTAACTCTTGGCATGCATTTATTACAGCTGTTATCTGGAGCGTGCCGTGCCATGTCAGATGCTCGTGTAATGTAGTAATAGCATTAGCAGGTACCTACTGTGAATGTTATTCTTTGATCCGCAGTGAAAGACAGCTTTGTGAAGTTGTGGTTCCTACAGATACGGCATGACTATAAAACCCCCCACTTTGGACCTGGGGGCATAATGCTTTTAATCTGAAAGAATGCAGCTTGTTTTCATACCCTGCGCATTGCTCTTTGAATTAAAGACCTTGCGGTCGCAAACGCTGCGATTGTCTACAGCGCCAGCATGGCCACGTTCTGTTCAGTGTAGTTCTTTGGAGGGTAAGCCTAATGGCATGAGATGGGTGTTCTCTGCCATCATTAAAACATCCTCTTTGAGTCTGAAGTTGACCCTTTGTCATGCAAGATAAATCGCCTCTCCCCAGGCGACCTGTCTGACCCATCTGTCTACCAGTCAGACCTGTGTGAGGAGACAGTACTTGCACTCGTCTCCTTCAGAATCAGAGTTTGGTACCTACTGTCCATTCATCACTTAAAGCCTGTATTGTCATCACACACATTGGCTGTGTTTGCACAGCAGCAGAATCAAAAATATGATTCTGCAAAATATGGTTCTGTTCACACTCGGTTTGATTTTAAACCACAGTAACAGCCGTGTTTCAGAAACGAACTGACTGCCTCAAAGTTTCTACAATTTTTGAGTGAGTTCTTTAAAGCTGTACTGTGTAAACAGAATCTGCACCGGACTAGTTGTGTGTCATGTCACACTGTCTGAGCACCTCTCTCACTGCACACACACTCACAGCGATGGCGATATAAGCTGTGCGGTTTTACATCTTATTGCTGTGTTCCACTCCCATCAGCTTTGTGGACTGGGTGTGATTTAAACGCATCGCTCTAGACTCAGATATAATTAAAAGCATTCAAAGCCACTGTGGACTAATTAAAATTAATTCGATAAACAAGCCTTCAGTTGCACATGTTTATCAAATACCATGCGCTCAGTGTTCCAGTGTTACGGAAGTCGCCATCATTGATATTTACTGTTGCTACGGATACAGGTGTTAGTCACTGCAATTGTGAGGATAAAAATGGATTTGATTTCCGTTTTTTTTGTAAGGTGATGTTGCACAAACAGGACAAGCAAGAGTCGCGCGGAGGTTTAACATTTTTAAATGTGAACATTTTAAATAAAATTAACTGATGGTTTAGAGAATCACAACCAGGAAAATCTCAGATTGCAGGGACGAGGAAAAACTAAGTAACACAGGCAACACACAGGCAACACACAGGCAACACACAGGCAACACACAGGTATTCCAGCATCTTGTGTGGTATGTGTCGGAGCGGCTGGCTGTAACATGCTTTAATAAGACTGCAGCTATGATTAAAGGGCTGAGTCAGGGAACTGTAACCTGTATTTCCTTCTCTTGTTTCAAGCCTGTTGTATGCCTGCCAGCTGCACAGGATTAGTGTCTTGACAAAAAGGATGCTTATTAATAAAAGAATCATCTGTAGCTTCAGGAAAATGAAGTAGATGTGAGATGCATATTTTGTTAGCCAGAAAAATCTCTGTGAAGCTATTAATTAGTTGACTATGAGAATTTACTAGGACAGAAACACAAATAGAATAGCTAGGAAAAATACCTTGTGCCTTTCCGGGTAGAATTATCATTATCTCAACCACTTGAAAGCCGGGTTGGTATTATGGTATGTATACTATGCGAAGGGAGAAATACCAGTAGAGGTTTTACTGTTTATAGCACGGTAGACATATTTGCATGGCTATTATTGGGCAGGATTCAGTGAGAAAATACAGAGCACGATGCATCATAACAAGATTAGAGGAAGAACTTGTTGTTTAGCGTTTGTGGTTGCCAATCATAAAACGTGAGAGTCATAGAGAATTCAGTTGACTTTGGATTACATGTGCATGCGTTTTATTATTATTAATGACAATTATTAACAACAGCTTCACATTATGGTTTATCCAGTAAGAATTTAGAGTCTGAACTGTTTGCCGTATTATATCAGTTTTGAGTCTTGTTTTAAATTCAAATGTTGCATAATATAAAGCTGATTTTGCTCTGATGCCAGACTTCAGACTTTATTCGTTTTATTATGAATAATGTGATCTTTTGGTTTGCCTCCAAGTATCTCATATTTTGGATTATAGGGATGACCGTTCGATCTTAAAATATTGATACATTCGATACTGATGTTGTGTTACGAACATTGATCCTCAAAAAATAAAAAAACACTGGATCAGTATTTTTTGTAGCTAATGATTTTATTATTTATTTAGCACGGAACTGAAAGCATATCATTAGCTTGGAAGTGGAAAAACTGAAGCGTTACTACAGCAAGAATAAGAGCAGCAGACACATTTGTGATGGTGCTCAGTTACAGCTCAGTGGGTTTGATGGAGGTAATGACAGAGAAAAGCAGCGTCATTCCACATTATTTCACTCAATAGAAATAAAGTTCTTGTCAATTATTATAATGCATTTGCGTGAAGCTTATTTAAAGGTGTGGCATTAAAATCTGGCTATTTGCAGTTTAGGCCTATTAAATAATGCTAAATGGCTACAATTACCCATTTAAAAAATAAATTATACAGGTATCAAAAATAGCGACATAGCACTCCAGGTTGGATCAGAATAAGTGGCCTGTACCAATTGAATTATACAACAACAGGCATTACCACACGGTTTAAATTAAATTTTCAGCAAAACAAAATGATATATGACTCACACCGTAATGTAAGAATTTGTCATACCACTCACTTCGAAGGTACAGATGATTTAAATTGATGCAAAACTGGTATGCTGCTATATTTTCAATGAAAATTGTTTTTGTCACTGACTGGATTTTTGAGCCCTCAGACATTAATTATTAAACTACATGTTGTTAAACAAGGTCGACACGGTTGGAAATGGCAATCTAAAGACCAAACATTTTCAGCATCTTGCCTCTATATGGGAGACGGTGATCGGTGATCACTGCAGTGAATGCTGAAGAAATATGGCCAGATTTTTGCCCTCCAGCATTTCTTGACTGTTCACGTGGTTCTTTTACCCCCCCTCCCTTCCTCCCTCCCCCCATATCTGCCGCTTCCCCTCCATATCTCACAAGCGACAAATCTGCAGAAGTCACACATACTCTCAGTGCCCTTGTGTTGCAGGCCAACCAGACGTCCCCTTAGCCCCTGTTCTTTGCTTTGTTTCTTTACCTCAGGTCCGTTGTTATTTGTCTCCCTGCTGCTGCAATGCGGTGGGCCACAGCCTGGCATGAGGCTTTAACAGCCTCATGTAAGCTCAGGCTTCTCATTAGCATAGCAGATTGCTTGGATTTGCACTCCAGGTATGTAAATCAGCAGTCACGGGGTTGATAGGGCAGTAAAGCCTCTTTTCTGGCCTGCTTGGTGGTTACTTTTTCTAATTGAACGACACCTGTGGTGGGGGAGATGATGGGGTGACCAGGGCTCACTGGGCCAGTGAAGACTCAGCGTGACTCATTAATCTCTCTGCCGGCCACTTGCGCGCTGCTTGCTTGCTTTCAAGCACAGAAAGCACAAACTGTGGCTATGCAACAGTTACAAAGTGTATTTTAATAATAATAACTAATAATAATAATAATAACAATAATTGATATACCTCACATAATGCACAATCACGCTGGATCAGAACCTCATTTAAGGATATTGCATTGCTGTATTGCTTAATTCATGCACCTGCTAGTATTGGGCGGAGCTGAAATTGTCAAGCCATGATTGTTAAGGGGCTGTTTACAATGCATTTACTTTTAACATAGTGTGTTAGTTAAGTGTTCTTGCACCAAAGAATCTAGTTTCCCTAGAACAGAATCAACCTGAATTAGAATTAAACAGTTTTTTGTTTTTTATTTTATATGCAAATTACTGTCATGATTGGACAACTTCTGCGTAATTGCATATTTCAAACTATCATTTATCGGGTGGCATAAGTTGCTGTACACCTGTATAGACATATGCTCATGGTTATGACGTAATATGAATATTTGTGAACTACTTGTTTTTGTTGCTTAGTTTCCAGGAGTTGTCTGAGTAAACTGGAGAAGAAGCTTCGTATTTATATGAACTTTTAACAATACATAATGTATCAAACTGTTCTTTATTTTATAAAAATATTTCAGAAGAGCAAGGGAATGTTTTCATATGTCCTCTTTATCAAAGTGTAATGGAATATAGTATCATCCTCTTTCACTTTTCCCAACATGTTGATTGATTTCAGGAGATTCCCGGGAATCTAAAGCTGTGAAATGAATGAAGTTTACTGGCCATTTTATATACACGTTTATAAGACATGATAAGCTGTTCATTGGACATGCACTTGCACAATATAGCCTGTTTCTGCTAAGACAGGAAAACCACATTCAGAGACACACCACAGCTGTCTTTCTGAGATCTGAATGAAAGATTACAAGGACAGCGCAGCGTGTGCTCATACGCCAGCTTTTCTTATTAAAGCAATATGCTCTTTTTCCTCTTCTGTTTCTCTGCATGAAACCCCTATTGAGGAGGCACAGAAAAGGTGAAGCTGAGGTGTGTAAATGAAACGGTTCCCTTGCAGGTTTAGCATGTACTGCTCCATCTCGACAAAAGAGCGCCATCCTCATCAACGCTAACAACAGACTCGCCCGCATCAAACAAGAGCACTGAGAAACTTCAGAAAGACTCGAGAGACACATTCTTACACACCCCAGACTTCTTTAAATATCGTTCTGATGGCATCCACTCGCTCATCACATTTCTTCAGAAATATCGCCGCAGATCGGTTTGAAATTGACAAGTTCTCACATTGCTCCAGGAATAGTGATGGTTGCAGGCAAAGTGCCATCTCACTTGTTGATTGCAGTCGTCGGTGTGGACAGATGATGGGGATATTCGGAGTCTTAACAATGAGAGAAAGTGATCCACTGTCTGGTTGATCTGATGACTTGGTACGTGCAGAAGTAGCTGGAAATCAACATTATTCAAAGGAGTTTCAATAAATATGATACACAAGGCTTGATGTCTTTTTTTGGTGTTACATTTCTTTGTGTCTGGGGGAGTAATAGAGCCATCAAACGTGTCTGTGCTCATTCTGTCGCCAGCGCTGCGTTTTGAAGAACGTATCCGCTTTTTTCACAGAAAAGCTTCTTTTAACAGCCATAGTAGAGATCCCTGGAGGTCTTGGTGGCTTTCAGCAGGGTTCACATCTTGTTGATGGGTCATGTAAAACCGTGACCCAGGTGGTTTTATCATCCAAAAAGATGTAGAACATGTTTCTTCTCGATAAATCCCCTCAGTTTAGCTTCTACTGCAAAACCAGGACTGGATGTGAATTTGATTTGTTTATAAGCATCGTATGTTGAAGTGTGAGAGTGGCTATGACAGCTGTATGTTCCTGTGCGACGTAATGTCTAGCAATGCTTCCAGTCTGCTACACACAGTAAACCGACAACAGCGTTTTCAAACTATTTTGATGCAATGCTTTGCGTAAACTTGCAAATGTTGACATGGCCATAAACTGCAAAAACAAAATGTCCTATTTATTCCACATTTAAACAGTTGCTTTAATTTTTAAGGTATTTTTTAAGATAAAATGTGCTTTATCAATGTGAAAATACTTTCCCATGTCCTTGTATAATGTGCAGAAACTACAAATAAGGTCATAGGTCAACAACCCAACCAGTCAGATTGGCTGAACCAATAGTGTGAGTGTAGGGGAGGGGCTACTTGTTTGGAAGCCGGGGCGTGAGGTAGTAAGGAAACTAGTTTGGAATTATTTCACAGTTTAGTTTGGTGCTGCTAGTGGTTTAGATTTCCACCTTTAACCTTCAGGTAGTGTCTCGATTTTGCAGTTTGTGCTTTGACTGCTAACTGGTGTTGTCTGCAGTGTCGCGACACCCAGTAGAAAATGGAACAAACCTACTGAAAAATATCTTCCTGGGAAAAGATGGGCAACATTATAAGCCATTTTTATTGTAGACTAAAGACACGGCACCAGTGAAATAGTGACACCTCCTCTGGTATCAACGGATTAACCCGAGACGAGCATGTTGCTGAGTGAGGGATGAGAACACAGACCCCCTGAAATAAGCACTGTGGCTCCTGGGAAATCAAACTCTATAGTGAGCGAGAGCAACATGCGTACAACTCTGAAACGCACTGAATCACACATCATGCCCTTTATTTCTCACACTCCCGACTGATGTCAAAACCAGCGTCCTCTCAAAGCGCCCGCTCACACACACACACACACACTACGCCTTGATTTCATTTTCACACTTACACATAGACTCAACAGTCAAAGTCTGTACGTACTTCTCACTGACAACAAAGTAGTTTTAGTTTTATTATTGATACGGAAGACGTTTCAAGCTGTGAAACGAAGACATCTTGTATGTCAAAAGATCAAGTGAAATTTAATTTCTCATGTCATGACCCCTTTAAAGAACAATTAACTACAACAGAGGTATACATAATATACAGTGTAAGAGGCTTAAGCAGGAAGATTCTTTCTGGAATAAAATTAAACCAGAACATCCCAAAGGACATTTGGGTTTGATATAAACTTCAAGAGTTTGCCTGATAAGGTTTACAGTCAGATTTCTTAAATATATAATTTATGGGCATTTGCTTTCATTTAAAGGTGTAGTTCACAGCAAAATGATTTGTTTCCATCAGTGAACACAAATCAAGATAATTTGAGAAATTTCACAGTGGATTTGTGCCCGTAAAACAGAAGTCAATGGGATCCAGTGTTGATGGTTAACAATATACTTCAGATTTAATTTCACTTAATTTTACACAGTCATTTGGCTTTAATCTCTAGTGACTGACAGTGCAGTCAAACTGCTGTACATATTGCGTCACTATGTGTTCCCTTGTAATCAAACTATGGCATTATTGGCATCATGCTTAACAATTTGAGCTACAGGAATTGTATAGATTAACAGCAGGTGCGATCAGAACATAGCACTGACCAGTCTCGAACCTGTATCCTTAAGACCATGACCACCACAATTTACATTTACACCACAACCCACCATTTACATTGTCAGTTGAATATTAGCTTGATGACTTGTACCTATAAGTAATTAACTGATTAAATATGCATCAGCTATAGGGAAATGTCTATGGCTCGGATCCACATTTTATTCTACATAGGCGTCTTGCTCACAAGCATTGGGCTTGTTTACATATTCATGAAATGTTTTTGTAGTCCTCCAAGGGCAAGAAGTTTATAACTATTAAAAGTGTACATTTCTCTGAAGCGCTACACAGCTCGTGGACATGGCAGAATGAGATTTATATAATGGTCTGTGAAATGTATGAGGAGCCTGTGATTAACAAAGCAGAATTCAGTTCATTTCTCCTCAGTAAAACACTTTAGACGTGTCTAATGATTCAGGAGATGTTACTACATGGATTAAGTTGAGCTTGACAGTTCTGGGCTTCAACAATGCTTTGTTTAACTTTATTAGCATCAGGGATCTGTTGTAACACATGCTAAGTTAGCTAGAAACATGTGGACTGTGTTAGTAAGGGGGCAATTTAAACGGTTAGGTAATAAAACAAACATTGTGTAACAGTGATGGTAGCGTTAAAATAGTTTGGTTTAGAAATACCTAATCTAAATTTAATTTACTAAATGTAAATGCAAATAAAATATAAATGAGTGTTTTCACTCTAGCTTGTTTGTGACTGAAGAAATTTAGAGCACTTTAGTTACATTGTCTAAGTAAACACATATTCAGTGCCCAAAAGCATTATGTAACAGTTAGTCTTGCTCCTCAAATCTGATTAGATGAGAGAACAGCATTGGGAGTCTGGGATACTTTAGTTTCACTACACCACAGTAATCAGTGAAGCCATACTGCATCTAAGATACTGTTTCATATGATTATCACACAGATAACACATGTACAGTACCAGTCAAAAGTTGAGACACACTTGAATTAAATGTTTCTCATGACCTTAAAAATCTTTTAAGCTGTTTGTTTAAATGTTTGAAATTATTTTAGTAGACAAAAGGCTGGCACTTGGGCGGGGCAGAACATGGTGGCGCCCCTTGCTATGGGGCACAAAATGATGACACTGACACCCTTTAGCACCCATAACCCAACAGGAAGTTGTCCATTTTGAATTTCCTGAAAGGTGCATGTCATGAACTTTTAAATACAATATGGCTTACGTCAAACGTGTGGTGGGCTGATGACATTGTTGACTATTGTTTAAGTGTGTCACTTAAAATTGTCTGTAATTTAATCATTGTAATTTAAAATAGTCAGATTAGTGTAATGACATGGCTGATGAAGAGTGTGTGATTTCTTAAATATCGTTGCCATGGTAACGTGTCAAACTTTAAAACTGTGTTCAGATTTATTTAAGGCACCTAACATGCTTGAAAAGGCATGGGCAAAAGCTTAGACATGCACGTGGTGGGGGCTCTCTGCCCCCTTTTGACTAAAGTGACGGGGTTACTTTGTTCGTCACTTTTTTAAATGATTGAAAACAATGATACAAAACCAATACTAGCTCCATATAAAGGCAGATCATAACTACTGTGCATCCCAATAAAAATCGTCAGCATATCTGCAACAGAGTGAAGGAACTGTAAACAAAGGTAAGATGTATTCATTAATATGCCTGCATCCCTGCCTTACAGACTGCTGTGCATTTACAGTGTTTACTCTGTCAAGGGTTCGATTTGACAACCACTTTTACTTACAAGTTTGAGTCTGTGAATTGCTATAGCCCCACATTATAAAACGCAACACACAGATGCAACGGGCTGTGGTTTTATAAAGGAAAGTTGCCATTGCTTTGTTGCACTACACAATAGCACACTTTAGTGTACCTGTTTAGTGTCGGAAGAGTGACTGTGCATAAAGCAATTTAACACAGTTTGGCAAAAATGCGGTTTTGAGTTTCAAAAAATACAGTAGGTTCAGATATATGCAGTTGTCACACTCCCATATATAACCATATTAAGGACTAAAATACAAGACTGACAACCGCATTCTGCCTCTGTGTGAATTAACGTAGCCTTTAATTGTTTTCCAGCAGCACCAAGACTATTTAGCCCCATACGTGCACCCCTACGCCCCACACTCTGAAAACCCCTGGCCTAGATGAACAGGCTATTTATGACTATCCAGACTAATCGCACAATTCTTTCCTGCCCTCAGGTTCAGGATAATTTCCCAGCATAAATGTTATTTTCAGCAGAGGTCCATCGTAATTTTGTGGTAGAGGAAGCAGTGATCGGA
>JAZGTJ010009985.1:0-15117 GCA_036877575.1 Botia almorhae | reverse complement strand
GCCTCGTCACAATATTAAAATAAGAATAAACGTGGTTGCATGTATTGCCACGATGAGCTGAGTGATGGCATAAAATACTCTGCTGTTTCATATTTCCTCCCATCCTCTGGGTGTTTATGATCCTGAATTGGAGTTACCAATTCTTGTTGGAATTGAGAATCATTGTGGGCTTACCTGAATAGGGGCATACACATAGGTACCAGGACTGGTGTTAAGCCGCTTTGCCCAACATGCCACTGGGGAGTGGAAGAGGGGCTGTCAACCTTTACCAACATTATACAGGCGCAAAGGTATAGGCGGAAAGCGCGAATAGGACATATCAAAGTAAGGGTTGAGTCCTCCCCGTGTGAGGGTAGTGCTTGCAGGTTCACCACCTGGTCCCGGAAGGAACTGGTGGGAACTTTGGGCACATAGCCGGCCCAGGGTCTTAAAAGAATCCCCCAGAGAATTGTCTGACTGAGGGTGGGGGCCCGAACGATTATTCCACGTCAGAGCTCTGATGCTGCAATTTGACATTGGCTTTTTTATTCAAGTCACATGATAGGCTCTAAAGAACAAACCTCTAGTGTCACGCCATCGACACACCAGAGTGAGTGACAAAACAGTAACAGCCTCTGACACTTATCATATTAAAAACAATTAATCTAGTATGTGCCATGATCCCAAACAAGCGCATATCTGCTTCCTCACTGATATCATCGCTTTCATTAAAATATTTTTTCAGATGTTCAAATATTTGTAATATTTAAATAAATAATATACCAACACAAAGAAGCACATAATTATGAAGTGGAATGAAAACGATACATGGCTTTCAAAATTGTAAGCAAATTAAAATCTGAAAAGTGTGGTGTGCATTTGTATTCAGAACTTTGTAGAGCCACCTTTCGCAGCAATTACAGCTGCAAGTCTTTTGGGGTATGTCTCTACCAGCTTTGTACATCTACAGACCGAAATTTTTGCCCATTCTTCTTTGCAAAATAGCTCATGCTCAGCCAGTTTGGATGGGGAGCATCTATGAACAGCAATTATCAAGTCTTGCCACAGATGCTCAATAGGATTTAGGTCTGGACTTTAACTGTGCCATTCTAACACATGAATAGTCTTTGATCCAAACCATTCCATTGTAGCTCTGGCTGTGTTTAGGGTCATTGTCTTGCTGGAAGGTGAATCTCCTTCCCAGTCTCAAGCCTTTTGCAGCCTTCAATAGGTTTTCTCCCAGGATTGCCCTGTATTTAGCTCTGTCCATCTTCCAACCAAGTCTGACCAGCTTCTCTGTCCCTGTTGAAAAAAAGATTGAAGGATGTTGTGTTCAGGGTGATGAGCAGTGTTACTTTTCCACACATAACGCTTTGTATTTAGGCCAAAAAGTTCAACTTTGGTCTCATCTGACCAGAGTACCTTCTTCCACATGTTGATGCTGTGTCCCCTACATGGCTAGAGGCAAACTGCAAAGGGGACTTCTTATGTCTTTCTTTCAACAATGGCTTTCTTCTTGCCACTCTTCCATAAAGGCCAGATTTGTGGAGTACCTGACTTATAGTTGTCCTGTGGAGAGATTCTTCCACCTGAGCTGTGGATTTCTGCAGCTCCTTCAGAGTGACCATGGGCCTCTTGGCTGCTTCTCTGACCAGTGCTCTCCTTACTCGGTCTGTCAGTTTAGGTGGATGGCTATGTCTCGGTAGGTTTGCAGTTGTGGCATACTTGTTCCATTTTTGGATGATGGATTGAACAGTGCTCCTTGAGATTCTCAAAGCTTGGGGTATTTTTTTTATAACCTAACCCTGCTTTAAACTTCTCCACAACTTTATCCCTGACCTGTCTGGTGAGTTCCTTGGTCTTCATGATGCTGTTTGTTCACTAGTGTTCTCTAACAAACCACTGAGGCCTTCACAGAACAGCTGTATTTATACTAAGACTAAATTACACACAGGTGGACTCTATTAACTAATTAGGTGACTTCTAAAGGCAATTGATTGCACTGGATTTCATTTAGGGGTATCAGAGTACAGGGGGCTGAATACAAATGCACGCCCACTTTCCTTATTTTTATTTGCTTAAAATTGTGAAAACCGTATATCATTTTCATTCCAATTCACAATTATATTTTATATCTATCACATAAAATCTCAATGAAAAAGTTCAAGGGGTATGAATCCCTTGCAAGGCACTGTATGGGCTTCTTTGTTTGTCTTTCTTCTGCAGCCTCAGTTTTGCTGTGTTTCTATTAGGTTCCTTTCTCTGGGGAGAAAAAGCTTGACGTAAAAAATATTTTTCTCCTTTTTTTAACACTGTAATTTTCTGTTAGTTTATGCTGCTTTATGGTTGTTGTTTAAACAATGTTTTAGATAATCCTATGAACATAAGCATATAATGAAACTTAGTGGTACAGTAATGTGCATTAATTTATCAATAATCAAATGTGTATGACTAACATTTTACAAATGTTATTAATACTTAAAATACAGTATTTCAGATATTTTGAAATGATAAATAATTAATATTTTATTGCATTTGCACAGTACACATACACAATACAAAAACTGGCTGAGGGCAATCAGATCCAACAAAGTATGAGCATGAGGAAAACCCAGGCACTTCAGACAAACACTCAAAGGCAATGCTGCTCTCACTTGATTTAAGTCTTGATATAATCACAAAAAACACACACACAACAATAAATTGCTAAGAATTCGCCTGTAGCCCCACAATGAGAAAGAAATGTCAGAAAGAGCAAGGTTTAAAAACAGAAAAGCTGAACAAAATGGTGGTGAAATCAGGTTGTGTGTGCACTGTAAAACATAGCCTGGGAATGAATGCATAAAGCCATTTGCCAATCTCCAATATTTTTTGGAGGCCGCCACTGCTGGGAGGAGCGCCAGCTATTCACAAAATGTTAAAGTAATAATTAAAATAGGAACTGTTCTACCTATAGCACTGCTTTTTACCATTCATTTGTACCAGCTGCACAATGAATTAGGAAGGATTTAACCACTATAAAATTAAGAAACAAATATAAAAGCAAACTTCTCAGGGAAGTGACTAAAAGACATAGAAAGCCATTTAATTTATGCCGATGTTTTTGAAGTTCTTTATTATCTCATGCAGCTTGTTATGCTCTTACCTTGAACTCTAAGAAGTTTTGCATCTGTTCAATCTCTGTTGTCAATGTGTCACCATTGTCCTCTTCATCGATGATTTCAATCTTCTAGCAAAAAGTTTCATGCATGGTAAAATGACAGGTTGGATCAGATAATTTACATTAAATTATATACAGTATGTGATCTATGCTGGCAAAATGATTTAAAATGTGCATGGGCTAATTACTTGAAATGTAACAATACATCGATATGGATTGATGTGTCGATCAAATGTGTAACGATACGATGCCACACATAAAATATTGATACTTTTATATAGGCACCTATAATATAAATACTTTTACTTTGATACGCTTCCAAATCTTTACGTAATGTGACGTCTGCTACGCATTTTCGCCAAATCGTGTATTTTCATTTCCTAACTATACTGTTTGCGTCAGATTGCGATGCAACAAAGCAGTGGCAGATTTTGTGTATGCTGTTGGACGCAAGTCGTGGGTATGGAAATATTTTGTAGTTGGGGAAAATAGATGGGCAGACAAAGAAAACCCATTTAAAACGTTGCCAGTGCCAGGTAAAATACTTGAGAAGTACAACAAACTTTTCAGTGCATTTAAAAAGAAAACACGAAATTGAAGAAAGCACTTTGGCTGATGAAATACTGTCACTTAAATCATGTGCCCATTTTTCCTATTTAAAAATATAAACTAAAGTGTATTTTTTTCGTTGTAAATGTCCCAATTGGGATCCTGGATGTGCAATTTTCAAATTTCATGTTATGTATTTTTGTTGGATTGGTGAGTTTTGTGAGAATAAAAATGCAACTGTCTGTCTTTTTTCCTGTTCTTTTCTCAACACCTGGTGCTTCAGACAGGTGTAGCTCATTCATTTTTTGTCGGATTTAAACTTTTTAAAAATGTGAAAATATAAAAACACATTTTTAAAAAATTAATCATTGTGACTCATTTTGCCAGCACAGGTCACATATTCTGCTGAAAGTATATAAATATGGACCCATACCACATTTTTAGCAGGAGCGGGCCTATCTGATCCATCATTTACATAATCATTCGTTTTTTCATTGAAATCACTGGCTCCATCTTTAAAAGAAACACGGGAATGTGAAATGACTACACAAAATTTAACTGACTTGAACAAATACTAATATGTAACTAATATGTTACAAATCATTTAATTAGACATGAAAAATCCTCCCACCATCGGACAAACATGGTGACACAATATCATTGTGTTCACAGCCCTCTGCTAGTTCAGGAATTCCATGTTCATCTTCAAAGATTTGTGGTGAATGGGCTTCTGTTGTATTGGAGAACATAGCTGGCCCGCCAATAGGTGGTGGAATTTCAATGCCCATCAGTCGGTACTTTCTTCTGCGGTTACCAATCCATGTCTGTTAAATTTAGATTTTAGGAATTAAAATTAAACCTTGAATGCACAATACTATTTCATGACCACTATTTAAATATTTGTCATATCATCATATTGTTTTGACCTAGACTTGAGCTAGAAACAAAATTGCATAATGTCAAAAACAAATTCTAATTTGTAAGTCGCTTTGGATAAAAGTGTCTGCTAAATAACAATGTAAATAATCATAATCTTTGCTCTGCCAATTAAGCTGATTTCCTGTCTGTTTGGTTACCTAGTTATTCTGAAACCTGTTCGGCTCTTGATTCTGTACTCCCATCTGTGTTAGGAGGAGGCTCCCGCTCCGCCTCCTCCGCACCACCAGAGGGAACCCTCTCCTGAGTTCTAGAGCTAATTCGGACTACATTTCCCATGGGCCCCATACGTGGGGCTGACTACTTTCTGTTTGGTGAATCTGCATGCAATCAGCGGCCTATTTAAACCCTGGTCTAATGTTACTCTGTGTGATGTCTTGTTTTGCCGTGGCTAACATTACAGAGTGTTTTCTTGTTGTTGTCTATCTGGTTTCAATTGGATTGTTTATGGTCTTCTAATTGTTTGCTGCCTGCCTTTTGACCTTGTTTTGGATTACGTTTTTGGGATTGTTCGCTGCCTGCCTTTGACACTGATTTGGATTACGGTTTTCATTGTTTGCTGCCTGCCCTGACCATTGCCTGTCTTCACGTTTATAATTTTGCCTTACCTTCATTGCTCTGTTTGCCGGTATTGAACTATTGCCTGTTTGACCATTCTCTAATAAAAACATGCTGCAGATGGATCCTCACAACTCCTCACAAGTCTCCATTACAATCTGCATTCTTGAATTGATTTTCCAAGGTCTGTTTGTATAACTTAAAACTTATTCTGAGAATCACAGATCACTGGCAATTAAAAAAAAAGGATAATAACTGCAAAAATAAATAATAAATGATAACATTTTGTTACAAGTTTTTCCTTCCTACAAAAAAAACTGTTCATCTTGTCTCTAGTAGCTGAATACAATATCCGCTTGTAAATGTAGCTTTGTAGACTTGGCTTATTGTCTTAGGGCAAAAAGTTTAAATGCTCTCGTCTTTTGTAAGTCGCTTTGGATAAAAGCGTCTGCTAAATGAATAAATGTAAACAGCTTATATTAAACATACAACATAGCTAGATAAAGTTTAACTTCTGTCAACCTGCAAAAAGTTTGTTTGATTTTACATGTTTTTTTTAAATATTATTACAGTTTTGAAAATTCCCCATTCAAGTTGATTCCAACTGTACTTTGTACAAATAGTACCAACTGTATTATTATGGGACTAGGTTAGCACAGGAATTTTGTGTACATTTTAAAATGTCAATTTTGGTTTTGGGCCAAAAATGTCTGGCATTTCCCGAAAAAGTTCGACAGGAACCTGTCAAAGTGTAAGGGCTTTTTGTTACAATGCTCGTTGTTTGCAGACCAACAGCCCACTTTATACCCTAACGAGTCCAGTCATATAGGCTTCATTTGTTCCCTGTTTTGTGGCAAGGCATTGGATTGGGCCGAGGGTTGCGACGGAGGGTAAGTGCCCGGGTGAGCAACTCCTCACGCTTTTCCAGAGTAGGAATATCCCTGCTAAGTACGCCACTTCCGCACTTTCACTGCCCAGACAGTGTGGCTAGAGGATACCCTCAAATTTCTTTCCGAAAAGGACTTACTGTGGAATTGCAAGCTGAGCTGGCCTGCTGTGACGCGGGAAGGAATCTCAATAAATTTATTAAAATCACCATCCAAATGGACAATTTAATTAGCTCTCGTAGACCAAGTTCTTTTCTGCTACAGCCCAGATTAGAGCAGGCCATAAATCATGAACCCATGCAACTAGGTTACACTCACCTGTCCCCTGAAGAGCATGAATGAAGGGTAATGTTACATCTCTGCCTATAAGCCACATGCCCAGTTTGACCTACCATGACCCTTCTTCCAGCGAGTTCCACCTCCTTCCCCACCTCAAATTTAACCAGTATTACTGTTAACGTAGAGGTTATTACATCTGTGAGCACAGTAACTGCTTTAGCTCTTATAGATTCAGGGGCAGCTGGCAATTTCATGTCCCTAGAATTTGCTTAGTTGAATAACATTCCATTAATCACCTGTGATTCATCTTTAACGGTGGAGGCAATAGACGGAAGACCCTTGGGATTAGGGAGGATTCAGCACCAAACCAGGGAAATCCAACTTCGAATTGGTGCCCTCCATTCCGAAATCATTCAGTTTTATATTATTACATCCCCCCTATCACACAGTCATCCTTGGTCTTCCCTGGCTACGCTTACATAATCCCACAATCTCCTGGAAAGAAGGTCAAATAACCCAGTGGGGAGGTAATTGTCACAATCAGTGTCTTACTCAGGTAATTCGTTCTAAGAAATCCACTCAAGTGTTTAATGAACCTAAGAGTCACCAACCCTCACTGCCTTCTGATTACGCTGACTTGGTAGAAGTATTTAGTAAACAGAAGGCTTCTCAATTGCCCCCTCACAGAAAAACAGACTGTGCTATCGATCTCATCCACCAAGGAACCATGCCCCCTAAGGGAAGACTATTTCCTCTTTCTCAGCATGAGTCCGAGGCCATGAAATCCTATATAGAGGAAGAATTAAGCAAAGGCTTTATCCGACCCTTCAATTCTCCCGCATTTAGCTGTAAAAATGATTTAAATACTCCTTAAGTTTGTGGTCATACAAATTAAAGGAAAACATCATTAAAAACTGTAAAGGGTCTACTTTTATTTTGGTACTCTTTCAATGGAAACAAAATGAAAAAAATGAAGAAAAATAAAGAAAACAAACAGGATGCACTTTCTGACGACTTTTTCTAAGCAAACTTTTTTTGAAGTGTAAAGTGTTGAAGTGTGTGTCTAAATAAATCTTTAAATGTCTGCTATTAAATGTACTAGTCCACATCGAAAACAATTATTCACTGATTATTTTATATGCATGAAAATAAAGAGAGTGCCAAAATCTTACTGTCAGCTAATTAGCGCTAACGTGACCCTTGCTATTTATAAGGTAATCGTTTCAGAGACATGAGAATGGTACACCCGTGAATAACGCCATGAAAAAGCATCACTTTTATACATCGGTTTCATTGACTTTCCTACGAGTTAGAAGAATGGCACGCTACACATGTGAGGAAGCCCTTCAGACCATACTGGACAGCGAGGAAGAGTTGACTTTTTCTTCAGAGGAAGATTGTGACTCCGGTGAGGATGAGTTGCATTTTGAACAGCGACTGGATCCCACAGAGGATTTCATTTCAAGCGAGTAAGTTGTATTTTTTCAGTCCAAAAATATAATATCTGTAAATTCAACATTTCATTACATTTAATGACATCAAAATATTTTTGACTTCCGTGAAATGATCTGCCGCCTTATTCTGAGTAAACTTTTTTTCTAAAGCACATGAAAAAAAGGTGTAACTCAGCGGAAACTTACTTTACAGATATGAAAAGCTTAAGAAAAATCTGCTATCAAATGAGCTATCACATTGCAAATTAATTTGCTGATTATGTGATACATGCAAGAGTAAAAAAGTATTCTGCTGGCACTCATTAGCTCTAATGCGGACAAACCCCCTTTGCTATTCATAAGGTATTAGTTTCAGCGAGAGGTGAGAATGGGATTATGAAACTGTTCATAAAATAGAGACTCAATAAAGACAAAACATAAAAGAATCTGTCTCAGTATGTGGCAAAAAACAACAAACACCATGGAATTGCCAGGCATGCAATGTACACTTGTGTCTTCAGTTGAACAGAAACTGTTTCCAAGAGTGGCACAAAGATGTGTAATATTCTATACTCTATCTACTACCCATTAGGAGGCTGATGGTCCCTTACGGGAAGGCCTTTGCTAATAGCGCAGCAGTTTTTCAGTCATTCATGAATGACATTTTTCAAGATATGCTAGAGAGGTGGGTCATTGTATACACTGATAACATCCTCATTTATTCTAAGACCTTGGAAGAATACATTCAACACGTCCGAACCGTTCTTAAGCATTTGATCCAAGACCAACTATACGTTAAAGAACAGAAGTGAGAGTACATCCAGTACCTCCTTCCTGGGTTACATCGTTAGTCAGGAGGGCGTAGGCCATGAAGGAGAGAAAGGTTAAAGCAGTAACCGAGTGGCCTCGACCCAAAACGGTAAAAGAATTACAACGATTTTTGGGTTTTGCAAACTTTTACCGTCGTTTTATCTGGGGTTTCAATTTAGTGGCGGTACCCCTTACTTCTCTCATAAAGCGCCCTCCAGGCAAACTTAAGCAGTCTCCTGAAGCCGAATGTGCATTTTCAGAGCTAAAGATCAAATTTACCTCTGCTCCCATTCTCAAGCACCCCGATCCTGAACTCCCCTTTATCGTTGAGGTCGATGCCTCCAACACCGGTGTGTGCCCTGTTTTGTCTCCCTGGGCAACTGAGAACTCTTAGCTATTAAACTAGCTTTGGAGGAATGGCAGCATTGGTTAGAGGGAGCTAGTCACCCATTTACCATGCTCATGGATCACAACAACCTTGAGTATCTACATTCTGTCAAGCGGTTAAACCCCAGACAGGCTAGGCGGGCCCTATTCTTCACTAGGTTTAATTTTACAGTCACATATCGCCCTGGGTCAAAAAATACCAAAGCTGATGCATTATCTCTGCAGTCTGAGGAAATATTCCCACCCTCCGCCCAGGACAACATTATCTCTGAGAAACTGTTGGTAGCCCCTGTCCAATGGGACATCCAGTGGAGATCAACCCCCTTGCCAAACATCCAAAACACCAAAACAACTTCCAGCCGGTTTGCTACAACCACTAATCACCCCTCGCCATCCCTGGCCTCACATTTAAAAAAAAATTATCACCGACCTGCCCAACTCACAGGGAAACACCACAATCCTGTTATCGATCATTTTTCAAAGGCTTGCTGATCATTCCCCTTCCTAAACTGCCCACCGCTTTCGAAACTGCTGAGGTGTTATGTAATTTTGTCTTTCATTTTAATGGTCTTCCTGATAACATTGTATCTGACTGGGTCCTCAATTTACCTCTAGGGTATGGTCCGCCTTTTATAAACATCTGGGGGTCAATATAAGTTTAACTTCAGGCTACCACCCCCAGTCTAATGGACAATCTGAGCAGAGCACCTAAATCAGAAGTTTACTCGATTTCTGAGATCATATTGTCAGCAATGGCAGAGTGACTGGAGCAAGTTCATGTGGGTGGAGTATGCTCAGAACTCACTAGTCAAACCTGCCACGGGCATGACCCCATTTAAGTGCGTGCTGGGATTTCAACCTCCACTATGCCCATGGTGTGGGGAACCTACCGAGCTCCCAGCAGTCACTGGATGGTTACAACATTGTAAAGAGGTCTGGTATCAGGCACATACCCACCTTCTCCATACTGTTCGCTGGCAAACCCTTCACGCTAATCATCATAGACATCAGGGTCCAGTCTATACTCCGGGCCAGTGGGTTTGGCTGTCCACCCGTGACCTTCGGCTCAGATCACCATGCAAAAAATCCTTTTAAAATAGTTAGTCAAATTTCACCTGTTTCATTCTGTCTGGAATTGCCTTCTAATTACCGAATTTCTCCCACTTTCCACATGTCCTTGCTGAAACCTGCTGGTGAACCGAGGGGCGAACCAGAGGAGACCCCTAGGGAGCAAAGGGATCCTTGCCTGGATGTTGTTTACTGTTTAGCCTTGTCTTTGATGTTGTTGTTCACCTGTTGCCGACTAGCGCCTGTCTGACAACAATTTATATTAAAACGCTGCATATGGAACCCAACGTCTCTGATCCTTCATTACAAATACTAAAATGGAAAACAATAAAAAATATGAAAAACTGGCCAAAACCATATATGAACATTTATTTTATTCCCTTTAAATATGTATTTATAGATGCTACAGTTCTGCTCAACTGTTACAGCTGCTGCATAAACAATGATGAACTGCATAACTTTTGTGATCTAGTTAATTACAGCATGCTTACCCACATACGCACACATACAGCCATATACACTACCATTCAATAGTTCTTCACTTCATTGAAATGTTTCTCATGAGCCTAAAAATCTTTTAAACTGAATCTGTTTGAAAAAATGTTTTAAATTATATTGTAGACAACATTATAATTGTGCCAAAATATTAATATCTGTCACTAGAAAATAACAATTTTGTTTAAAAAGGTTTTTGAAATTGATGATTTGGACAAAATAATCTAAAAAAAGCAGCCAATCAGAGTCTAGAATACTCATCAATACTGTTTAAAAAGCATGTCAGGGTAACCGGTGGCATGTCTAGGCAACAGGTGACACTGAAGTTGCCAAAATATAAGAGTTTAATTTATTTTGAATTTTCTTTGGTAAAAGCACAAGTTCCAAAGTTTGCATTTGTGTTTTTCATAGTTTTGATGAGATTAGTATTATTCTAAAATGTGGGAAAACATGAATAAAGTGCTTTAAAACTTTTGAACAGTAGTGCATATAAACATATCTAACAGTGGGGAATTTTATAAATTTGAGAATTTATAAATTTCTTGATTTTTTAAAATATTAATAATCTTCATCTCACAAAATAACCAAGGCACAACAACAAGAATATTTTAAAGAGAAATACCGCTCAGAATTACAGAACAGTAACCATTGCAGCATAAAAAATTACAACTTTAGGGCTACAACTGTCAAAAAAGGGAGTAGGACATGTAGAGGCCATTGTTATAAATGACTTCAGCACATGGTACAGCACACTCTGGGCTGGCCATTTCATTATTTCAGTGTACTTAGCTTCAGGAAACTGCTTTACCCATTTTGCAGTGTAATGGTGGCATTGGTTTGCATGGAGCACACACAGGGGAACACAAGGGAGACAATGGAGATAGCGTAATCCAGGAACAGGCATGTCGATAGGCATAGAGATTAGTCTAATTCCAAAGCGGAGACCAGACAATGTGACTGAGGAAATGTGTGCTCTTATAGTGGCGATTATTATGACGATGGTTAGGTGCTGATGATGAGAAGTCAGAAGAGTATGATTGCTCAATGAAGGTGGAGCCTGGTGTTTCCGTGACAGAACCTGCTCATGAGGGCTGAATTCCCCGACGTCGTGGTTGGCATCCTCAACTTCTTGAAGCAGGAGAGATAGGTGAGTGATAGGGTTTAAGTAAAGAAACATGGAATGTGGGGTGGAAGCGATACTGGAAAGGGAGCTTTAGTTTGTAGGTGACTGGGTTGATTTGGCTGATGGTGGGACTAATGAATCTGGGGCTCAGCTTCTTGCTGGGGAGCCTTAGGCGGATGTCTCTAGTGAAGAGCCAAACTTTCTTGAGGCTCTCCGGACATCTGCATGGTGTTGATGAGTTGATGAGTCCCAGACCCCCTCACTCTCCTGGAATGAATAAGTGACTGATAGTATGTCTGAAGATTCTCCTGACCAGGGAAATAGGGGAGGTTGGTATCAGAGTATGCACTGAAAAGGAGTGAGATCCATGGTGGGTTGGCGAAGGGAGTTTTGTGCATACTCGGCCCAGACAATGAAACAGTTACAGGAGTTCTGGTGACGATGGCAGAAGGTACGGAGACCCTATGTCCTGGAGCTTTCTCTTAGTTTGACCATTACTCTGGGGATGGTATCCAGAACATAGGCTAATGGTCAAACCTAGGAGAGAGAAGAAAGATCTCCAAACTCATGAGATGAATTGTGGACCTCTATCTGATATGATGCCTTCTAGGAAGCCAAAGTTTCTAAATACATGATTGAATAGTACTTCGGTTGTTTCCATTGCAGTAGGAAGTCCTTTCAAGGGTATCAGATGGCAGGCCTTGGAAAATTGGTCCACAGCTACCAGGATGCAGGGATTTCCATCTGAGACTGGTAAATCAGTTATAAAGTTGACTCCTAGGTGTGACCACGGACACCGAAAAGTGGGAACAGGTAGAAGTTTACCTGTAGGCAGTTGACGGAGTGTTCTAGAAATCTCTCACTTCTGGCATCCTCTCACGTACCTATTATATTTTTTATATTAAAAAATATATATTTTAGCAGTGAGAGTGTTCTATTGGTCCCAGGATGACCAGTACCCAGGGAGGTGTGCGTTATATGAATGAGAGGTTCATATAGCCTTGGAAGATGGAGGGGGCATTAACCAGTCCATAGGGAATGACTAGGTATTCATAATGGCCGTTTGGAGTTATGAAAGCTATCTTCCATTCGTCCCTCTCATGTATCCAGTTATACGCATTTCTGAGATTCAACTTTGGGTAAATGGTGGATCCGCAAAGCTGTTCTAGTGCAGCTGGGACGAGGGGAAGTGGATACCTGTACTATACCGTGATCCTGTTTAATGCCCGGTAATCAATACAAGGCCGCAAGCCTCCATCCTTCTTAGCCACTAAAAACAAACTGGAAGCAGCAGGGGAAGTGGATGGATGGATATAGCCTTGTTGAAGAGCCTTCTCAATATACTCCTCCATGGCCTTCTGTTCGGGGAGAGAGAGTATATTTTCCTTTGAGCACTGGTTCATCCAGCATTAAATCGATGGCACAGTCCCATGGTCGATGAGGTGGTAACTTGGAGGCTTGTTTCGGGCAGAAAACGTCGCTGAAGGGGTATATTCCTTGGGAATGGTGACAGATCTCTTTTCTACGGGGCTTTCAACAGATGTGGAGCAGACTGGAAGAGTAGAGTCAGATACGATGAATTTAGGGAAATTGGGAAAACAACAAGGGAAACAGTTCTTACCCCACTTCCCCAATGGACCAGGAAATGGAAAGGTCATGTGAAACGAGCCAAGGGCATTCTAGAACTATCCCAGCGGTGGATCCCTCCAGAACCAGGAGACAGATTTGAAACAGACCAACTTGTAATTGTATTGGACCCACAACGAAGCAAACATGTCCTTGACCGAGTGGACTTCCTGTTATGGAGTGGACTTTGTACAGTGTCATTGAGCCTCTTCTTGATTTCAAGAGTAGTCACTTGATTGTTTTAGTTCTGATGTTTATTTTGAGAGCTATCCTAAAGTCTCTTATTGTGGTAACATTGTACTAATATTTGAACTAAAACAGGTTAAATTACTAAGTGTTAATACTTTGCATTTCATTACAAGATGGCAACATACATTTTTAAAATTAAACTATATAAAACCTTATGCAATTATATTTTATAAAACTATATTTTAAAACTATAATATACTTTATTTTATAAAACTATAAAATAAACCTTTTTGAAATAAGCTGCTTACATTGTTTGATTGTACATTGTACATTGTGTTGTGCTGCATTCATATCTTGTTGTTATTGTTTGTTTCCTCTATACTTTATATGTTGGATGCTACCTTAAAAAAAGGGAAGGGAATTGATTGAGTTAGCGGAGTATCTGTGCTTAGTAAGCTACATGTTATCTGTCATTGTTGTCGTGTCATTATTGTCATGTTTGGTCATTTTGTGATGTGATGGGATTTATGCTTACCTCTCTGAAATTGAATGCAGATCTAAACCATGTCAAAAGTCTTGTTCTTAGCAGAACTGCACGTTATTCAAATTTGTTTAAAAAGGTACTTATGGTCTGATGGTCTGCCTGTCATTCTTTTTATGTTTCGTTTCCTTTTTGAGCTCTACTTTTTAAATGGTTAAATTAATTGGCCGGTACTGCAGTAACTTGCAAAATATTCTTAAACCTTAAAATGTAGGAAATTGTAGGTTGTTCTCCAATTTTGATTACCACTGTAGTGTTGCATGGTATACCAACAGTAGAAGAGTACCGCAATACCCTGCTGTTATTAAATGATAACATTTCACATTTAATTAGTGTTGGTACTTTAAAAATAATAGCGTTTTTAAGAGCCGTATTTCCTGTTTTGCGGTGATGTGTACAACAGGACAGTGTGTGTGCTTGTGTGCTGCGCACCCTTCAGTCACAGTAGGTGTGTTTACATTGTGCATTTTATTCTGATTGTATCTGGTTCAAACTTCCAATCTGAATGAATATAGAATAGAATAGAAAAAGCTTTATAGCCAAGTATGTTTACACACACAAGGAATTACACAAGCTCCTGTGACAGAAGCTTTAAGTGCAGAATTAAATTAATAAGGAAAACAGTTATATAATACAATAAAGTGCAGTGATATAAGTAGTTTTGTGGATGTACAGATTATGGTTATTTACATTACAATTCAGGTTATTTACAGTTAGTTACAGTTATGCTGGGCAGTGTGAAGGTGTGAGAGCTTTAATTGTTGGGAAAAACTGATCTTATGTCTGGCTGCTTGATGCTTTGTAGTGCCGGCCAGAGGGTAACAGTTTAAAGAAAGAGTTTGCTGGATGTGTGGGGTCCCAAGTGATGTTTTAAGCCCTTCTTCTCTTCCATCCTGACTGTCCATTGTAGTCTCCTGATGTCTGACTTTGCAGCTGAACCATTACCAGACAGTTATATTTGAGCACAGGACAGACTTGATGGCAGAGTCTGATGGCAGGAAGGGGAATTATGTTAAAATGCTGTTTGTGGACTACAGTTCAGCATTTAACACCATAATTCCCTCCATACTCACCAGTAAGCTGGAGATCCTAGGCCT
>JAZGTJ010009984.1:0-18684 GCA_036877575.1 Botia almorhae | reverse complement strand
GTTCGTTTGTGTCTTCCTGATCTCCTTCGTGTTCTCCATTGTGTGTTGTGTGTGCCTCACCTGTATCTCCAACTCCATCATCATCTCCTGGACTCTATTGTTAGTGTCATCATTCTAATTATCTCTCATCATACTTACCTGTTTACATTATCCAACTGCAATAAATACGCCTGTCGGTTAAACTAACATCTTGTGTGTGAGTCAGTATTATTACATCCGTTACAGTATTATTTCTGTGACAATTATGCACATTTCTCCCCAAAAAGTATAAATAAGTTCCTTAAGTATGGATCTTAATAGTCTTTAAGAAAATCTTAATTGTGTGTACATGTTCCTGACAGAGAATCCTGAAATTAAACAGAACATGATGTCATTATTATGTTTATATATACATTATTTCAGTTTCCCTGAAAAAAAACCCTGTACATTTTTCAAGTATATCAGCTGTTTGGTTTGTTAACCTTTAGGAGCTTACAAGCATATAGATATCAACAAAATCCAATTAAATTAAAACTATTGTTGAGTTTCTTGACATTAAGTCAAGGTCTGTTCGTTTTCAGAATATCCTAAGTTTATCAAAGACTTTGAATGACGTCTGGATTATTTAACATGTTATGGTCATGTGTGCATGTTTGTGTTTGTTTTCTCATAAAGCATGTCATTGTCAATGATATTTCAGTCTGCTCATCAATGTAAGGCATTAGTTGTAACTGTAGGTGGAAGTATGCATCTGCTGTCAGGTACAAGCGTGCTGACTTCCACTGACCTTTTCCTGGAATTGTTCAGCTGACAGGAAGTTCACATGTAGCAGTTCCACAACAGAAAAGATTTATAGTCAGGTTTAACTTATAGTCAGGCTCCAGGACACACCAGAAACATGATGAAACCTGTTGCAACAATATTATAATGGTCAATAGTTGACACCTGATAGTCGACAATTGCTTGAATGTAAGCTTAGTAAGAGACACAACATAATTTTAAAAAGATTTATGTCATGATGACAAGTAATATGCTGTTTGAGTATTTATTTAAATGTAGTAATGAAGTGCAATTACTCTTTGTGAAGTGCATTAAAAATT
Source organism: Botia almorhae (assembly GCA_036877575.1). Lineage (NCBI taxonomy): Eukaryota > Metazoa > Chordata > Actinopteri > Cypriniformes > Botiidae > Botia > Botia almorhae. The sequence continues at coordinate 17,605 of JAZGTJ010009984.1, read as the reverse complement.
ATCCATTGCAGTGTTTAAAGCTGCTACCTCATACTTCTGCAAAAGTAGATTGTCTAAATAAAAGTCTTTTTGAGTTTATCTTTTGATTTAGGTCTTTGTTATTATGCAGAACTGTTGTAAATCTTAATAACACAGAGACGGCATCAGAGCATAATAGCTGTTTGATGTTCATAACATTATCATAACAGACCATAGCTCTATTAAACATAATTGTCTAAATTTCCACGACTAGAAATGCTTTCTTTAATTCCTAATATGATTTCTCATCCCTGCAGGGTATTACATTATAAGAAATGTCTCCCTGTTTATTGACAGCAGGAATATTTCAGTTGGCTTCAAGGAATTAAATTATTATGTAGGAAAGATTAGGAATGCAATCATAGTAGGTTTTATGTGACAATTTTACACAGAATTATTGTGAAGCAGCCTGTGGTGTATGCCTGCAAAAAGTCAGGTTTCAATACAGAATGACCAAAATGATTGACATGCTATTTCCAAATTACTGCGTGCAAGCTAAAACGTACCTAGATAAATATTCGCTAAATGTAACCTTTTGGTTTCATAAATTCTCTTCTCCCTTTTAACATGTTAGGAGTCTGATTCTATTTATTTGCTGTAATAGATGCCTCTCAGATCAAAGGCACATTTTTTTGCTATGTGGCACTTGAAAAATGATCTTTTTTGAGTGTAAATTATTGGACATGACATTAGCTTAATTTGAACCTGAGCCATGTCCAGCTGAGCATGTGCTATAGGGTGGGGTTTGAATCTGTTCCGATGGCAGTGTCTTTTTATTTAAATGTAGTTCTAAATTTAGTTTTGCAATGCTACAGAGGGCAATCTATAGAATGTGTTCTATATAAAATTGAATGTGCTCATGGATGAACTGTCTGTAATAGCAAAAAAAACAAGAGGTTGTGATATGGGGACACAGCCCAAAGCAGTTCTTTACTGATAAGCAAATGTATTGATAAATATGAGTGGAGAAAAGTTAAGAAAATGGATGGAATGTTTTTGGAATGTTTTTGACATTTTATATATTTTCTGTCATGTTTAAAACATGTATGTGTGACTGTGTTTATTTTGAAAAACACTGTTTACAGTTTATGCTATAAACATAAATGACATGTCAAATTACAAAATCTCAAAGACTTACATTTGCAGGAGGACTCTAAGCCATATCTGCAGACCAAAGTATCAAAAAATATATTTTGACCTGAGTAGGCAAGCACTCTAGTGCCCTGGTAACAACTCAAGATAGCCTAGCAATCACTCACTAAAATACTCTGACCTGTATTAGGTTTCCAGTCAGAGCTCTTTTAAAGATGGAAGTTTGTTGCTGTTTTCTAATGGGACGCAGGTTTGAATCCAGCCATTGTTGTGCCCCATCGCACTTCCTCTCTTTATTTCCACTTTCCTGTCAGTTTTTTACTGTCCCATATATAATGATAGGGCAAAAGCAAGTAAAAGAAAAATCTAATTTTAACTATAACTTTTAAATATTTTAGGTACCATAATATTTGAGTTTGCAAAGTGATACACAGAAAATAATGCTCCTGTAGAAGTTTTATTTTAGTTTTTATCTTACTGTATTAAATTATAGAATTGTGGATGAAATACTAAATTATCCACCAACATTAGCAAGATCCACCACTTAGAAAACAAGCTTCACAGGAATAGAGGTCAGTTACCATCCACTCCTATTAACCAATGTAAATAATGTAATTGAATCAGTCCCCCTACACTTTATGTCCAGAATAAACTTGATAAATGCTGAATTATATGTTTAAAATTAGTCTAAATAATCATCTTTGTCTTGCAAGATGTTACGGAGGAGGCTCCAGTACCGCCTACACTGCGTCACCAGAGGGAATGTCTCCTGAATATTAACCCGGTCTCCACCGAACTACATTACCCACAATACCACATACCTGGATCTGATCACTTCCTGTTTGCCACCTGGTCCTCATCAACCACACCCCATATAAACTGGACTCGAACGCTTCATCATTGCGAAGTCTTGATTTGCCTTGTGCATCATGTCTGAGTGGGTTCCCCTGTTATATTTGATTGTGTTTCTGTGTATGATTCTGGACTGTTCTCGTTTCTTGATTGTTTGCTGCCTGCCTTGTTTATTGGATTACTTACTCACCTTTGATTGTTTTTATCGATTTGATCGTTTGCTGCCTGCCCTGACCCAAGCCTGTTTAACGATAACGCTCTCTGTTTTGCCTCCACCATATTTGTTTGCTGTGTTTGACCCTGCCTGTTCATGAACTCTATTAAATACTGCAAATGGATCCTTACTCTTCGGACCCATCATTACACAAGACATGTCGAGAATGTGGTGCATTTGGCCTTTTAAATTTAAATAAAGAATTATCACAAAGCTATTACAATGAAAGAGTTTACATATATTAAGTCAGGACAAATGATTACATTATCAATGTACTGAAAATTTTATTTACTTTCAAAGCTATTCTCTCTGACCCCCATGTCATTTTACTTCAGTTGACCGTATTGTATACAGTATTGTATTGCCAGGTCCCTGCTGATACCATCCCTAAATTGTATAGCAACACCCTGGAAACCAATAAGTATACATTATTTTTGTGGCTGTGAATTTTAAAGGGGTAAGCACCAATGATATTTTCTCGTTTTAGTGACCCAGCTGTTGTTTACTGTTTACTTGTTTGCCGTTTACTGACATTTTGTTTCATGTTTTCTTTTAGCAACACTGGGTGATTACTATGAGGAATACAGATATACAGTACGTTTAGATTTACTCTGGCATTCCGTGCTACTTGTTTAATAAGCCTTTGTCATTTCGCTCTCCTAATCATGTCCTCCCTCCTGCCACTACCTGTTCTGATGCTGATGGTTGCCATCAACAGAGCTGCAGTCTCCATCTGTACTGACACAAAAAGCAGGGCTCTGCTTGTCAGCACTAGCATTCTCATATATTCCTCTTGTTGTTCAATTCCATTTTGTTATGTATCTGTAAATCTGAAATGCCCCTCTCCAATTCTATTATCTCCAGGAGATCGGTTTTCCCTATTTCTGCCTCAGCATCACCTTATCATCCGCAGTAATGTTAAACACAGCTGAACACTCAACTTGCTTTGTGCTTTAAAGTTCACCTTTAGAGTGGCAGTACGTTTTTTCTTTAAAACTCACAAAAAGCTTGGACACCATTATCTAAACATTAAAACCTTATTATATTCTTTCAATTGAATATAATTATTTGCTTTGCCCCTGAAAAACTTTGGATTGATTTCTTCTGCTTGTTATTATTATATTATTATTCTCATTTTAATGTGTCTTAGGATAAACATGTTTGCAAAATGAATAAATGTGAAATGCAGGTTCGCAATTCAGCCACCAGCAGACTGGCCTCCTGCGTCTAATGAAATGGCAACTAGATGCAGGCCTGCAGGTACATAAGAGATCCAGTCTTTGTGTTTTTCAAAATCAATAGCAGTTATTTTATACCACAAAAGTATTAAAGTTCAGGTCCAGGTGTTGACCAGTAATGCCACAGCTGCTTCCTCATAGTGCCTTAAAAGCACATTGATTAAACATTCAGTACAGCACAAATGGCAACATGTTTTACTATAGATGTTACAGATCAGTAAATATACTGTTATTTCCTGCGGAAAATTGCTAATGGTTGACATGGCAACCAGGTCACCTGGCTAGACAAAACAAAATCATTAAATCATTTTTGTAAAGGAGTAATCACAAGTACCCTGCCCAAGGGTTTTAACAGAAATTAGAGGGTCTGGTCTCATTTGGCTTGGTGACATTCACAATAGACAACAGATTAGCTATAATTTCATGACCTGAATACAGTGGTGTGTGGTGGTCTACTGAGATGAGCAGGCAAATAACCAGAAGTTTGCCAGTTCAATTCCCAGTGCTTGCGGGAAACAACTGAGGTGCCCTTGAACAAGGCATCTCACCCGCAATTTCTCACTGGGTGTCACATTGCTGCCCACTGCTCTGGGTGTGTGTTCACAGTTTGCAGTGTATGTGTTCTCAGCTTTCTACTCCAATGTGTGTGCACCAAACTGATGGGTTAAATGCAGAGAACAAATTCGGCAATCATGGTCTAATGGTTATAGAGTCGGACTTGCAGTCCATGTGATCACAACTTATTAAAAGACTACACCAAACATGGTGGCACACCAGCTCCATATCATTAATGCTAAATCTGCAAGAGCCAATGAGACTTACCGTTATTGATATGGAGCCAGTGTGCCGCCATGTTTGGTGTAATCTTTCATACAGATAAGTTTGCATTTAAACATGCCATTTTGAATGCTAAATGCACTCATAATAGTAATCTTGTTTCACCAATTGTTTCCCTTCAGATAACATTTATTAACACCCTAGAGTCATATGGATTTCTTTTATGATGGATGGCATTTTGGAGTTTTATAATACTGGGTACCATTCACTGCCATTTTAAAGCTGTGAGGAGCCAGGATATTATTTAATATAACTCAGATTGTGTTTGGCTAGAACAGAAAAGTCATATTCTCCAGAATTCCTTTAGAGTGAGTAATTTATGGGACATATATATTGGGTGGACTTTTCTTTAACCAAGCTGTGTGGCCTGAGTGGCTAAATAATTTCAAAGACATTCTCTGTTTAGATTATCAAAATGGTGTTGTCCAAAAGAATCAGTTGACCATAACAAAATAAACATTTTACAAACTATTTTATCTTATATTTCATATAAGATTGTATTGGCCATTTACTGTGTTCAACAGACAGTCAATTATTTTCTACTCCAATTTTTTTAAGGAGGCATTCACTCACTCACATGGCTCCTCAAAAGCACTGTCAGAATATCAGTCCACATCACAGATCTAGACCACACAGCTGTGCAGCTGGTCTCTTGTAGCTTCTGTCTGGATACAGTCTGCTGTATGTACTGCAGGTTCTCCTGTCAGCCGATTGGCTTGCGCTCTATTGTTCTGAGCTCTCCAGCTGACAGGGGTGCTTTACATCTCCCAGCATTCCAATAAACACACAACAACTCTCCATTTCCACTGCCTGATTGCTCTGGCAAAGCCAATGGAAACAACTGTCCATCATAATGGAGATCGAGTGAAAAATAAGCAACCAAAATTGTAATAAATAAATCACTAGGGTTCTCAGGATTATATTCAATCTTCACACAATAGTGTTTGTTCTAATGTAACATGGGAAAAATTGCTGTTTATCTGCACGGTCTCTTAAATTAGGACTAATGCCAGTGGAGTGGTGCAACAAATTCAGGATAATTCTTTTGAATTCCTGTTTGCATCAAACCTTCAACTTCATTTTTACACTCACACCTGCAAGCCACAAACATTGGGTAGGTATCTACAGTAGCTGTTTTGATGATTCATATTCTTACACTGCACAGGAGTGTGTAATGCTGAGCGCTGGCACACAATTCAAAACATCTGTAAAACATCTGTCCAGCTAGAATAAAAATGAAAGATTGCCTTCATCTTTCATTGAGAAAGCAGTCAGACAAACAGGTAGTCCAACACTCAATTTGGAAGTTATAATGGTTTAAGTCAAGCTCCACGAATGAAATGACAAATAGAAATAACATTTCAGCAAACTCAGCATTTCCTTCATGCAAAAGCATGAGTCCATTTCAAAAACTGGAGAAAATGTTAATTTAACCCCCACATGACATATACACATCAATTTGTTTTCATTTAATGAACAAGAAGGGATTTCTTCAATGTCTTTTACACTGAGATATTTTGGCCAGGCACGTAATGTGTTTAGCTAAATTAAGCTGGAACCCATGGGTCTATAATAACATCTGTATTATTTAAGATGGCACTGTTGAAATGTGTAACTGATGTGAAAATAGAGCTGTGGTACTCAACCATAGCCAGTTCAAGAGCCAAGTTTGTTAAAGCCACATTTTAAAACTGCCGCTTCCTGCAACAAACCTCTGTACATAATGAAATGTCTACAGTAATAATTTTTTAAGAAATGGAGGGCATATTTTTGTGCAAAGACTTCTGACTTTATCCCTGTAAAAAAATATAAATACTTTATAATGTGTGTTACCAATATCATGTTAGAATGATCATATTTATGAGAAACGATAAATACTGTAACGCAGAATCAGACTGAGTAGGATCCATCTGCAGTTCAATTTATTATAAAGGTTGACAGGCAGAATCAGTAACAGCAAACAATCACCGCGTAGGCAAAACAAGAGAGTAATCGTGAAACAGGCGTGGGTCGAGACAGGCAGCAAATAATCAACAGTAAGACAATCCAAAATACTAAGGCATATCATACACAATCATACACAATAAACCAACAGATAATAGACAGGGAACCCACTCATGATGCTCAAGGCAAATCAAGACTTCACAAAGCTTAACTGAGAATGTATGTTATATGGAGAGTGGTGATGAGTTGCAGGTGACGAACTGTAATCTGTGGAAATCCGATCAGTACTCCGGTAAGGTTTCTTTCTGGTGGCGCAGCGGAGAAAGGCTGGAGCCTCCACTGTAACAAATAATAGGCAATTTGTTACAGAAACGTTTTTTTATGCTGAATTAAAGTCTCTTCACATCCTGATAGCAATCACTAAGTAAAGTGGTATGTAAATATTAAATGTAAATAAATATCTTCAGTGGAAGCCACAGTACCATAAAATGTTCATCCAATCATTGCATTTAGTCCGAAAGCACTGATAGGATGTCCTGCTTGCCTGTCAAACCATGTAATTATTTATGTGTTGAAGGAGGTTTGGCTTTGGAGAACACTCTGAAGGGAGAATGGGATATTATGTTTTTAAAGCTAGATTGCTATTGCTAGTCTCTCTAACTGCCTACCCTACCATTAAAGTTGTTATAATTTAGAAACTTTATAATATAAATTTGTTTATAGACCAATGAATACAGAACAATAATTTCAAACAATTTTGCAGAAGTGAGACTTTAACCCACAACACAGACATTAAAGTGCCATTCAAATAAAGAAAGTAATGATAGATCAACATTTGCCTTTGAAAACCTTTTTAAACTGTTTTCAACTTAAGAAATCTCCAAGTGCTTCCAAGAATATGTTCCTTGGTACAAGACAATATAAAAGAAAAAGTTTCTGTGATCACAAATAAATGACAGTATTATGCAGACCAGAAAGCAGACATTCTAGGAGAGAAAAGGCAGCATATGAAGTTGAGCCTCTCCATCAGCACAGCAGGTGTAATGTCACAGACAACTGATTAATGATGCATAGTTTATTTCAGCATCCATTAGCTCAGAGGAGAGCAGGTTCAGCCTCTCAGTGTGGGGTGCTGAGACACCATAACACTGGAAAAAGTGCAGGTGAGTTAGAAGGTCTTACAAGGCATTCATTGGCCTCAACACCCCTAGGATATCTCCTTTCACTTCATCAAACACCTTTGGCCCCCTGCAGATGGCCACTCATATGTTGTCAAACTGAAAAAGAAAGTCTAACAGCCTAGATCTTTGAGATGAAAAAATATGCTCTTATTCTTGTTCTATAGATGCTGTGAGTTGGATAGACACTAATTTAAAGAGATATACATTTTAATAGAGTCCATCTTAGGTAGACTCCAAATTTAATTAGATAAACGGCATACAATTCATAGCAATAAAACACTAATAACGATGGACTATTGATATACCTTCCTTTTGCAAGAATATGATTCATTTTATTCCTACCTACTGTATGAGGAGAAATTGTTAGAAAAGTAGTTTCTGCGCTGGCTGAATAATAGTAATTTGACATTATAAAGCCGCTGAGTATTTGAAAAGTGTGTTCTTTCAAAATTGAATTCTACATTTCTTAATATTTAATAAAAAAGCTTATATTGTCTGCCTTTTTCAAGGTCTCTGTTATTATCTGTTATTGGATCTCACCTATAAATTTCGTTATTATACTGACAGGCATTTTACCTTAAAGGGAAAAAATGAAAGAATACATGAACTAAGGTGACCATATTTTTGTGTTTTTTTTTTCCTTGACCACTATGGTCAACAATGGTTTATTATATGTAAAAAAAGCAAGCTTTTGTGTTCCACAGAAGAAAAACAATCATACATAGGAAGACAGAATTGTCTTTTAGTGTGACTGTCACTTTAAGTATGTCCCTCTCATGCAGCACCAGTGTCTGATAGAAGTGTTGTTGAGCATCATAGACTGCAGCATGTAATAGCATAAACTGGATACAAACAGAACCTAGACACTTCTGGGGTATTATTACATGGACATTAATAGTGGACCTGCCCCTGCTCTTCTTACAAATAAGTGGGTCTTTTAACATCAGCTAAAGGTCAAAGTGTGTCTAACCTGTGAGTTATAAGGAAGAGAAATCAAAGAGAAACCAGCAGCACACATATGACATCACATCTTACAGAACCTTCTTTCATATTTCATGACCAGTTATGTTTAAATACAATTAGAACAACAGTAAACCTCTATTCTGTACAGTTTCTTAGTATAAAATGGCTAAACAAATCATTATGTTGGAACTTTACAGTGAAGCGGTTATTAAAGATATTGATCTGATTGTCTGGTCTAAGCCTGACATTAAATCCACCCCCTACACAAAATGCAGTACATTTTCATTAATGTATCACTGTAGTGTGAAAATGCTCTAAAAGTTCAATTATCCAGGACTGGAATAAATTCCTGCTTCTGTATTGAAATGCTGGGATTCAGAAGCTGCAACATAATCTTGTTTCTTTTTGGCAAAGAATGAGCATGTAAATCAGAGAGTATCAGTGGCATCTTATTACCTACTGCCTGTCTTCATTAAGGTCTACAGAAAACCTGTTGGGCATTTAGAATAAAGCTCATTATGATTCAGTGAATTCATTGGTACAAATCTGCACATCTGCACATCTGTCACTGTCTCACACATGCCTCCAGCACACCATAAGCAGGCTTGTGAACAGCTGGAAACAACAAGAATCAGAGTTTAGCAGATTTGGCTGCTCAGCTATATATCCTTAATTCAGAAATGTGGCTTATATAGCTGAAGCTTGAAGCAGGTAACCTATGGCTCTGAATACAAAGACATTTATATTTGCAGATGCTAAAGAAGATTTTCCAGAATATCCCCTACAATGTCCCTCGTAGCTATGCTAAGTAAAATGTACCTGTTACAATATGAATTTAGCATGTGACATTTTAATGCAATAATGTACAAACTCAAGCTTGTGTAGCTAAAAATGTTCAAATACTTGTAATATGTTTTGCATCTAAGTGTTCCAAAAGAACTGAATATTCTGAAAGAGATAAATGTGCTGAATGGACTGTGCTCTCCCATTTCTGCTCTCAGTATTCATCAAGCTGCGCACTTGTTCTATTTAGTTTTGGGCAGCTGGGAATCGATACCTTTGGGCTCAAACAAATCACTCTTGCCGCGTCATCACTGAGAATCATTTAGCACTGTCACACAGGCATATGCTCGGACTCACACGGGTACAGTGGACCATATCTCCACATAGCTTCTGCATACTCCTTGTTAAAGAATGCCTGGATAAAACTTTTAGGGGCTGTGAAAAGGCTGCTCTTAGCAGGATGAAACATTGAAATAGCCACGGCTTGGTGTTGTGGAGACTCAGATTTGGTCTGTTGTGGAGATTAATAGGTGCCAAAAAGGAGAGGGATAAAAAAACATTACCAGCAGTTGGGATAAATGGCTAAAGCGTGCATGTGCTGTAAACTTTATTTATCTGCCTCACCTGCACAAAAAAAGCTCCACAAAGAGCTGTTTATCAAAAGCAGGCCTATATCTCCTCTTGGGGAGCAGAACTAAAGAAATCAGCTATACACGCCACAATGTTCCTCTTCTAGTGGATCAAGTTATTTCTTCCAGAGGGCACGTAATGTGGAGGAGCACTTAACAGTCAATGGGGGCGAAGTGCTACCTGCAATGTGAACATGTTCAGGGCAGCCTGGATAAGGCACCTCCTGTGTAATCCTCATAGGAGAAACATTAGGATATTAAGGTGAAATTATAATGAATACAACACATTAGCGAAACACAAGAGCTTACTGAGTGGATCTTCACTGGAGGAAAATGGGGTAAATCCTCTTGAGAGCATTTAACATTTGAACCAGCTCCAGTTTTAAAAATGCTTGACTCCCCAATGAGAACAAACTGGGTGGGAAGAGAGACAAAGGAAACATTGAGGTGATCACAACTGTTACAAAGCAGGAAAATGTAGCTGTGCTTTATTTAAAGGTGCACTGAGGAACCATGGCTTCTCTATTACCATCTGTGGTTGAGATCTATGTGTTCAGTATTCGTTCTCTGCAAAGAATGAATTACAGTCTAATATATTGGACTGTGTAAAAGGCAGAACTGCAGTCTTTATAAATATCTATAGTTTCAACTGCACCTGAGTTTCTGCTCTAAAATTGAGATTACCTCTGTGAAAACAGCAATCATCTTTATACTTAACACCAACGTGGCTAGCAGCAGGACATAATTAGTGCCAGAACAAGCTGGATGCAGCAGTTTTTGAATTGGACCTGGAACCGGTTTAAATTTTAGTGTTTTGGACACCCCACATTACTTGCCTGTGCAAAACTTTCTGCCACAAGTTTCCTGCCCACCGCCCAAATCTCCATGTTATTTTGGTCCATGTACATGTTCCAAGGAGGTCTATGGACCTTTCTGGTTCGATTCCAGCGCTGACTCTGGGTGCTCCAGGTGCGTGTATGTTCACATCTTGCAGTGTGTTAATTCCTCACCAATGATGGGTTAAATGCAATGTCACATTTTGGGTAGGGGTTACCATATCTGACAAAAATGTTGCTTTCACTACAATGATTTATTCACACAAGTGTGAGATAAGAATTAGGTTAAATAGTGATACTAGTATTATAATTGTAATGCATGTATTGGGACACTCACAACTATTTCACCGTTGTGTAATGCTTCTGTTAAATTAACTTTTTTATGTCTGATATGTAACCTCCCACACCAACCAGTCATATTAATCACTGCTACTTATTCAAAGACCTCATAATTTACAAATTAAGCATTATTAGCTAGCAGTCATTTTACTCTGCCCTCAATTACATTGCTACTGCAGAAGTGCTGAGACACTTCTCAATTACTTACCAATGTTAAGACATGGCTGAATGACTCCAAAGAGCCCGGCCACTGTTATTTAAAGGAAGAGAGAGGGACAAGAGACTGCACAAGAGAGAGAGACTGCATCGGGCTAGATGATGAAGACTTAAGACCTAAGACTACCCGGAAAAGTATAAATTTAAGCTGTATCAATATATAACCAAAGAGCTCAAGGCAGACCTAGTGCTATAAATCCAGTCTTACATGCAAACCCCTTAAGAACTCATGTCATATATTTAGGGTTGATTTACAAATGTCAGTAAGCAATCAGCCCCAGTTGCACAAGCTGACATGCCAGAATAATTCTTCAATAGCAGCAACACACAATTAATGTACAGAAGTTAGAGCATCTCCAATCAGTCTACCACAAATTGTTGGACACTAAATTTAAGAATATTCACAATTATAGCTCTGAAAAAGGTTGCAATGCATTATGTAGAGGTTACAGAAACACAACTTCTGTTAAAATACAAGAGGGGATAGTCCAAAACAGACTGCTACTTATCCAAATCTCTTTCAGAATAAAAATAGATCACAATTCTGCCATTTAAAACAATCATTGGTGAAAGGCAAGTATTTTGTCTTATAGCCACACACTCACAGTGGACAAAGATATCGTTTTCTAGCTTTCAAACACTAAAGAGTTGAATGCTGCGTGTACCAGCTGATATCAAATCAAATTGAATGAATGGCCAGCAGTATCTAATACTTGTCTAGTACTCACAATTTGAAACAGATCTGCTATGAGATCTGCTCCTGAATGTTACCACTGTTACCGTGAAGCTTGACAATTCCCAAACCATGGATGCCTGCACACAGTCATATCAGACAAGCAATGAACACAGCTGATAAGCCACACCAAGGGTTTTGTTGCAGCATGGGAATTATTTTACCTTACCAGTAGCCCGGAATGTCCACAGACCAATGGACCAGCTGAAGAAGCAGTCTGCAGAGCAAAACCACCAATGGCGAAGCTGAGAAGAGTCAGGGTTTGACAGATTTATCTTGGACAGATACACACTTCTCCCAGCTAAATTATTCATCCTTTAATAATTAAAAATATTTAGACAATAAATGTATACATTTCTATATTATTTAATGGTGACTTAAAGGTAGGGTATGCAATTTTTGAAAGGCTAGTAATAGCAAGCCAGTTTTGAAAGCATAATATCTTACCTTCTTCTCAGAGTGCTTTCCAAAGCCAAGCCTCCTCCAAACATGAACGCATATATAGTTTGACAAGCACTACGACACCCTATGTTTGGATAAACATTTTATAGTCCTGCACCTTCCACAGAAGATTTTTAAGAAGATTTACACCACTTGAGTGATTGCTGTCAGGTTGTGAGAAAACCTTTAACCTTTAAACCTGCTTAACAAGAAATGTTTCTGGAAAGACCAGATGATCAGTACTCTGGAGATGGTCAGCGATGTGACTGGGTGAGGGTGGAGACATTTATCTCAAGTAAATGAGATTAAGAACATCATTGCTTTTGTTGAAATTTTGTTAATGCTTTCGGTGAATAATTCCACAATCCTATTTAAATTCAAAGTCTGCAGGATTATTGAAAATGACAGGCAGATGTTTAATTAGGGTTGAAGCTACACTTTGAAGAACAGTGGCCCCTCCAGGACTGGAGCTGAATAGCCTTGAGCTAAAGGGCACTTTTGGCATCTACATAGTGACACATTGGTCTCTTGCCCAGATAACATTATTTGACACCTTGTAAGCGAGAATCTGTTGTGTAAGTGCATTAGTTTTACACAACTATTTTAATTACTTTAGGCATCAAAAAAGCTCTTAGAAAGATAAACACCATCCTACGCATTTGTCACTCAATATTTGTTTAAATGTGTGTCAGGGTGTGATATCTTATATATATCATTATATAAAACTCAAGGTTCTCAGTCTCTCATCACTGACTTTGACAAAGCTGTTGTGTTTTTAAAGTTCACATTTTAAATGTATGGAGTCATAAACCTAATTTATTTGTTAATGTTTTTAACTTTAACTGCCTTGACTGTCCCTGAATAAAAAACATCCAACCTGTGTAGTTTTAATTAGCCTAAGTGAATATGAGACTAATGTTGCCTACGCAGTTAAAGCTTGATAGCTTGCTTTGCTTGAATGCCTGTCATCCTTTGTGTTATGAAAACAGCCTATCTACAATGTCACATGCATGAGTCAAGGTCACCCGGTTCAAAAGCTGTCATAACTATTCATTTCTTATACTAATTTTAGCCATACCAGATGAAATTACTGTAAATAAAAGTCTTGTTGCCACATGTACAGTATAGTAGCTGCTGATGTTCAAACATCTGTTACATTTAATTTTTCAAACCTTGTATTTGGAGATGTCACACGTAAAGTAGGTGTGAGGATGTTAGCCTGTTTGACATGCAAATTGAAATGTGTGTAATTGTCAATCATATAGATCTTTTCAAAGTATTACTAGAAATGTAGTCTTCTGTTTGTAAGTTCATTTATCTTAGCATGTGCATAGAACTGCTGTTTATAGAGCTGTCAACTGAATGGTGTCATTCTGTGCAAGTTATTATGTTTATAAAAAAACATGTTAACAAAATTTTAAAAAACAACAAAATAAAAAAAACAGTTTATAATGCAACATGATATATATGTAAATTTCGCAATATAGGATATTTCTACAATTGGATTGATTTAGGCTGAATGTAAATTCAATGTAAATTTAAATAGCTTGATTGAGTCCCCAGTCTCATTGGGTAGACAACAACAAACCACTTTCATTTGAGAGTTCATAGATAAGGTAGCATGTGTTGTCAATTTATCATATTTAATTAATTAAATTTAAATTGCTAATCAGCCTTTTTTTTAAAAGATACAGGTATTAACAGGCTGTTGATTTCAGCCTGTTGTCTACATATCTTTGGCTAACCAAGCCAATCAGATCTCTTAATTAGTCAGTGTGTGTTCTTCCAACCTCTGAACATGAGGCCATTTAATTGTCAATTAAAAACTCTCCTCCATGACAGATGGTCCTAAAGCCACAATAAAACTGAAATAGCTCAGAACTGCCAGAGTAAAAACAAGATAAATGTACAGTGGTATTTGTAAATTGCCCTGCAGGCAATAAACTGTTTCAAATACATTTCGAGGCATTTCCAGAAGATTATATGCGCCCTATATCCCCTCAACTCTGTGAGCCGATGCATCTGCTTTCACATGCAGCTCAGGTGCCGGGTGGCTCAATTCTCACTTGGTTCTTACTGCTTTCAAGCCATTCTCCTCAGAGTGTGGCAGGAACGCATCTGATGTTGAAATAATCCATTACATTTGATCCTTCATGCTGCACCAGTCACGGTGTCAGAACATTTTACAGTATTTCCCGACTGTATGTTCAGCCCAAAGGACATCAAAAGGCATGTCTGACCGGCGAGCATATGTATAACTGTCAGGAAACCATTTCTCGACTCTGCCAGGATTGTCTTTATGCCTACACTGCAGATGTGGCAACCTCACACTATTTTATACTCAAATCAGTGTAGCTGTGGTTTTAACAGTGAAGTATGGGGATATTACAGTGCAAGAGAAGGCATGTTTGCTACATTAATATAGTGTCTAAGTTAATCCCCCCACATCTGGTGCACCATAAGGCAGCGCACACCCCGACAATGTGTTTACTTTGCTCAAGTGGCTGTGGGCCGTGATTAATTGAACCTTGGTGAGGGGATTCAGGCTCCGCTAACGTTGGCCTCATCACCTCTGTCGTGCCGCTATAGGCCCCTAATCTGAAATGTCAATGCCTGACTGCCCAGCCACACACAACCTGACGTGCACCCTGCCCAATAATAACCATTTCCATTCTGCCAGCAGGTCCACATATATCAATCTTGTCAAAAGAGAGGAAAATTTGAAAGCAGAAAACAAAGAACAGAATGTGTTACAGACGAGACTGCTGAAAATGACATGTATGTATTTACATTTTTATAACTGTTGATGAAATATATACTACAGAAAGAGATAACTTGTAGATTAAAAACGTACCAGTGGTTGAAATGATCTACAATACAAAGTTTGAATGGAGTCAGTACATTAAGTGTAGAAATTTGTGAAGACAAAGATTAACTAAAGGTTTCATTTTCTAAATGTTCTTTTCTTGCAAAAACTTTCAGATTATTACTATTATGTTACAAAGTTACAGTATGTAATTACATTAATGTTGTATTGGAAAGTGCATCAAGAAATATATGCAAATATATGACCACTTGAAACAAAAGGAAAAGCCTTCACCAATATTCTTATTAAACTTTAGGTGAGCATCAGTTAAAACGATCGTCTTTCACGCTGAATACAGATCTTAACTTCACATCCCTAAAATTCTCACTTTGTACTCTCACACCCACTGTGTTATTTAAAAGAATTTTAAAGTTAAGCTAAGTGTTTCTAGACTAAATGAATGCATGTCAGGCAGTTTTTTGCTTCTTTTTTATCACCTTTCAAACTGTAATGCAGGGCTCTTGCATACAGCTCTATATAATTATTTCACACAATATCTCAATCAAACTTCATGAAATGTGCATTTAAGCTTTCTCACATTAAATACGTTTAATCTCGTCACCATGGGAGCAATGGGAGAGTGCACAGTTTTCTCTGCCTCCATGTTTGTTCAGACGGCTTCATGTGAAAGGAACCAAACACTTGAGAAAATCACTTCTCTTGCCTGGAAGCAGGTCAAGTGGAAGTCTTTCAGTGATTAGAGATGTTATGGCATGTGACTGCCCCTTTTGATTGACTGACTTGCACACAGACTAAAGCATGCTGGGAGATAAAACAGCAGGTGGGTCAACCCTGTCTAATTACTGAACAAGACAGTGTGCTTACATTGACAGCGCAGTACCTGTGTGCTGCCCAAACCTATCTGAATATGTTTATTTGCAACACTATTTGTGACTTATGAAAGCTTTTCAGTGAAAATGTGTAACTCCAGACGTTGTGTCACCTTGTTGATTTAGCATTAGTGCTGCTCCCGATCAAGGATAGTCTAGTCTACTGGTAGTTGTTCATTTAAGCCATTAGTCAATAGCACGTTTATGATATAAATTTAAACGCGTAAATATATACTGCGCAGAGGTTTGAGTTTCAAGGATGAGAAAGAATGCAGAACAATTTACATATAACGTTACAGAGAAATACTAAGCCATAATAATGAACCTTTAAAATATAAATTAAATTTTATATGCGTGACACTGGTAAAATGGCTATAAACGTGAGAACGCAAACAAAATGCAAAGCCTATACATTAAATAAAAATGTATATCTTAAAGATACATAACTTTATATTTCTACATAACATCCCGAATTGCACATCTGTAAATAATGTACAGTACTGTACTACTTTTTCTAACCCACGTCACTATTTATTTCCGTTAGGGTTGCACGGTTTACCGCTACTACGGTAGTATTGCGATACTAAGGGTCCAAAATACTCGCGTGCCACGGTATTTTTTAAATGGTAGTATCGTCATTGCGGTTCTACCGTAAGTAATGTTATATGTGCAGTTGCTAAAATGTTCAAACACTTGTTCCTACAAATATATAATATAGCGGCATTTTTTGTTCTATCGTCTTTCTGTGTGCACTTGAAGTGCTCAAAATACTGTGCAGGAATCGCGCCTTATATGCCATATATGGTATTGTGCGTTTTCTGATGCTTCAGTTCAAACACGCATCTGATTCAGATAGTTTTTAATTTGCAATTGTCTGTTCCTGTGAATACAATGAATTTACATACAACAGTTGACCGCGACAGTCTCTTAAAAATAAGTAACTCACGTAGCGAAATATCGAATTTCTTCGGATTTTTACCTGATGAGAGTGGAAAACCTATTGATGACGGAAAACCAATCTGCCGTGAATGCCAACAGATTCTGAGGACAATTTGTCTGTTTTCATTTATATTTTTGTTTTTCTGAAAATTGCTTAATTTCGTAGATTTGAATTAAGAATTAATACAATATCGCATGGTATTGTGATACTACTTGGTATCGTGATACTTCAGCTGGTATAGTATCGTAACATGTGTTTATGGTATCGTGACAATTACCGTCAATCTCATGTCTTCTTACATAAGAATTTGATTTCATCATTACCACATGTCTGTTCAACGCATACTGTGACTAATAGAATAATTAAAATTAGTTTGGCTAAGCCTTTTCTCTTAGACTAATGATTAGTCAATTGTTAAAGGGGCAGCCTTATTTAGCATTTAGTACTTTTGACTTAAACTAAAGCAGTCAATTTACGTGTTCCCAAATAAAACACCTTGTAGATTCCTGTTCTAACAAACATGAAAGAAATCTTACATTGAAGGAAAAAGTTTTTTAGAGTAGGTACCAGAAGGTTATAGGATAAGACTTGAGGATGGACCCTTTTGACTTGGGCTATTAAGAACACCCTGTCAACAACCTATAGCTGTGTAG
>JAZGTJ010009983.1:0-18687 GCA_036877575.1 Botia almorhae | reverse complement strand
ATAGAGCTACCTTCAAAAATCTGTGCCAGTAAACTGGTTGCGTTATGAACTATAAACGTTTATAAGATTCAAACTGCTTAGCAGGATTCTGTTTAAACAGCTGCTGTGCCATAAGAATACTTGACCTGAAAATCCCAGATATTGGCACCCTTGAGAATGCATTACATACTTTGGAAAGCATTTGCGTTTATGTACTTGAAAAAAGTATGTTTATGGTGTTAGTCATCATGATGCTACACTGACTCAGTCTTGCATTTCGCCTCCCACCAGCTGACGGAAGTGAATCTGAACAACATGCTGTGTCCAGCTGTCTCTGACCCTTTCTATGGACCATGGTACCGAATATGGGCGACGGGCCACCAGACTGCCCTTACGTTACTCCACGGCAAGGCTCTGACCATCCTCTCTCAGCACACCGCACCCACGTGCCGCTATCTACTGGACATAGTTCGTCTTCGCAACAAAAAGGTGGACTAACTGTTTTTAATTGGACGTCTTAAACAAAACCTTGAGGACACTCCTTTACCTGCGTTAATCCAGCATCCCGAATACTGAGCTGTTTTTTAACTACATACTATTTATTTTATTGGTCATTGGCAGTAGCAAGTTTTGTCCAAACCATAGGGTCACACCTGCATTGTAAAGGTTGGAGGACTAGATCTTCAGACTGTTCTTGCACTGTAACAGTAGGACTTAAGCAACATAAAACCTGCCTTGTTCTTTTTAGTTTGGAATCTTTACTCAATGAAGATACGGTGAACTCAGAACCAGACATAACCTTTGTTCTTCAAGCTGCCTTTAGTTCCACTCAGCTAACACTGAAATGGGGCCAAGCCATTTCCTTTTTCATGACTCGTTTGCTGAATAGCTGTAATCTCTGTCATCAGCACTGCATTTCCTGTAAATCTTGCTTGCTGGCTTCCAGATGAATCTTGCTGCCATTTGAAGTCTAACAAAACGACACTTTGTAAAATTGTTCATCTTTCGTGGAAAGCATTTGTGTAGTGGTACTTTATGGTTGGGAGATTTCACAGGTATATTCAAGTCCCTGGGAGTTTTTTTTTTGTGATACAGGTGTGTAAATAAACTAAATGACCAAGTTGAAGCCATTACATCTGGCCATGCCCACAATCTGAAACGCTTTCTATTGGATGAAGGTGCTACTTGATTAACTGGCCATATCCAGCTGATGCTGTTACCTAAGAAAAATGGCAGTTATGTGTCATAAATTGAAGTAGATATCCAGTACAGTAATTTAATGATACATTTATTTTTCTATCATCTGAAGTTTTTTTGAGTTAAAAAGATTTGTTCCTTTTAATTCACAAATTATCACATTTGACATTACAAGTTTGACTTTGGAGCGTGCCGTTTAATTTTTAAAGACCAGAATTGGCATTATTTTTATTTGAAGAAAAATGTAGATAGCAGTTTTGAAACTGAAAACACATGCTCCTTAAACGTCTCTTGGCCAGTTCCCCACAGGAAATGGCAGGCATTGGACGTGTTATCTCTTGCAGGTAATGAAGGCATTCTGAAATTTAGGAGCAGCGTGTAACTGTTGGGGCCAGGTCATGCCGAATGCAGCAGCCCATTGGTTTATGGGCTGCTGCATTATTGCTTTCATTTTAGTGTAACTCAACTGAAAGGGAATCTTGTGACAATTAGTTTTGACATGATTTTGTACTTAATTTTTGTGAAATACGTAGTACTGTATTAAAAAAAGTTCAAATGTTGCATTCTGTGTTTAATTTTCATGACATGTCCATCAGAACAGCAACCATTAAAATACTTGACACTCAATGATTGTTCTTTCAGAATTTTTTTATTGGATAAATGATTTAAAATGTAATAACAATAGTTTAAAACTACATTATCATTGCCACAGCCATAGCTCACATACCCACAGATAACCCATCTGTCACCCCTCCCCCCAACATATTTTTAAACCTTTTTTGTTCATTTTGTAATTTTTTTTTGGAGCCGTACTACCATAATTCATAATAAATGCCCATTTCAAGTCTCATCACACTAACAGCAATTCAATGGGATAAAGGATCTACTTCTACAAGGGATTTGTGTGGGTTTTATTTTTTTATGCATTTTCCTTGTTTCTGTTTTTTTTTTTTTTACCCAGTTGTTACTTCAATAATTTCAAGTTACTAAAGCAAAGAGAATTCAAACGTAAAACGGAAACAATTAAAACAGTGGTGTGTGTGGGGGGGCTACAACAGGCAACCCCAGCGCCCGCACAGACAACGCTGCAAGTTGTCGATCATCATGGGGCACATTCAAAATTCATCTTCTCAAAGTTGCAGAACATAGAAAACCACTAAAATAATTTAGAAACTAGGTCCAAAATTGTTTTCTTGAAAAGAATCAACTCGATGTACAAAAACAGTCATTGTGTTTACTTTTTTGCTATTTTTCTGTTTTTTTTTTTTTTACAAAAAGGTCTTCAAACAAGTTTATTGTAGTTCTTACATTTATTTTTATCATCATCATTATTTATACTCTTTTCTAATCTATCAGTGCGATTGTATGCCAGTGCAGCTACTGGGTCCAGAGTAAAGAAAAGAGGCTTTTTTTCTCCTTAAATGGCATTTAAAAATAAGGATTAACGCATCTTTTGTATAAAGTATAACTGCTGGTCTTAGGAAAAAACATTAAGAAACCCATAAATCTAAGAGGCACGCTATGGGGTTTTCTTTTACAAAAATATATAACAATGATGAAAAACAAAATAAAAAAATGTGCAACCTAGTATTACGGTCATTGATACCGTATGAGGTCTCAAAGACAGCTACAATGAAATTTCATTGAACTCAGGTCGCTAAAAACCTAAAACAATACTAGAAATTTTACCAAAAAAAAAAACAGGAAAAACAGAAATAAAAACATTTCTCTTGCAGGGAAAGTTTTTGGAAGGACAGGAAGGCAGGTCTGTAGAGCAGCATTTGGACATGGCTGGAGGCATCTTTGGTTCGGTTGAACACACAAGGGTAACATGAACCTAACACATTTCAAACGACTATGGGTTTGACGGGGAGTGCCAAGCTCGAGTGTTGGTGTTAGAACCCGACATTTATGCCTAACATGAGTAGTTGGTATAAAACCCAACACTAATGAGTTGAGAATTACAGAAGATAGGGTAACGTTTGCAACAAATGGGTCTTGAAATGACAAGGCCATTAATTAGTTTTCGTACATACTTTCAAATTAATTCTCTGATGTAAGAGTGAGCCTACTCTTGCAATTTTTTGCCCCTAGCCCCCTAAATTTTAGCAAAGGCCCTGGTGTTGTGAGCCTAAGTTTTTACAGTGTTCAAATGTACGTTTACTCCAGGGCCAGCATGACATTCTCTAAGATGCCTCTAAGATGTTAATATACCCAAAGTGCATTTTCAAATTGGACTACTCTGAGAACCAGTACATATCCATATTCAAGTATCAATATGTAGTCATTTCACAATCTGACAAAAATGTGTAAAGATGTCTGATAGCACTATGCGATGAGCAATGCACGTTCTTGGCTGTTACTCGCAACAAAATGAACAGAATGCCACTGAAGTTTTGGCCATATTCAGGCAACAACTTACTTCACGAACTAGAGGCTGGTTAAACCAGACGCAGTTCAAAATGGCAATATACAAAGATAAACGTCAACTGCATCCAACAATGCATGTAGAGAGTGAAACTCCAGGGTATTTGTCTATTGTGTAAATACGCAGATCTACAACAGATGAGATGATAAGCATATATGCATGTATCCTCCCAGGCCATGAGGGAAGGTTGGGGTTAGACTCATGACTACTTGTCCTTTCAAACCTGCAGGAGATTGTTACACTGGTAGCAAAAAAAAACACACCTGTAAAACAGATCTGCATATATCGAGGATAATAATAAAGTCTGATATGAACAATGAGTCCGCATGACCAGTCGCATTTACTGCGACCACCCCCAACATGAGGTCTGATAGCACCATTTTATATTGTCTTTTTCTACATATTTATATATCAGTGAAACAAGCATGCTGTGTTTTAACAGGAGGCCCCCTATTCATGCAACAAATGTATTGCAAATGTGTATACATTAGTTTTCTCACAAATGCAAAGACTTTAGTTGGTTTTGCAGCAGAAAAAAAATATTCAGTTTGTGCTGTTCGGTTTTTTAGTGAACCACAAAATGAGGCCCTGACGGGTCAACCATAGGATGTTAAAAAGAAAAAAAAATCAGGTCAACCATAGGATGTTAAAAAAAAACTGGAGGTTCAAAATGGAGACTGTAAAGTGGCATTAAGTTAAAGGGTTTTTACAAAAATCTAATAAAACAAATGCATCACTGCACTTTTCATAAATGATCTACTCGGGGGTAGATGGGATTTAGATAAACACATCAAAAAAAAGCTGGGCAGTGGATGGCTTCGCTGAAAAGAAAATGAAAGTAATTTTTTTTTTAAATTACTTATTGGTTTGGCAAACACGCATCCTTGCCTCACAATTCCAGCTGTGACCAAAACCTAAACAGCCTGCCAACCTAACCAAATCAGCCTCAAACTCACAAAAGGAGACTCACAAAAATCTGAGACAATACTCAAGCTTTCAGGGCGTCATTTCCTGGTCCACATTGTAACCACTATTTTTTTTTAAGGCAACACAACTGAAATAATTTTTTTAGGTTTTAGTGAGCTAGAGAATGACTGTGGATGGAACCCCAAAAGCCCTTAACATTTTGCATATGAAAAAGAAATTAGTTATCTGATGTCAAAGAGCCTTTCCATTTCTAACTGTAAGAAGCTAGTCCACCGCAACTACAGACAGCCTGACATGCGTTCCTTAATATTCGGTCAACAGCATGGAAAAACTTTCTTATAATAGCCGTATGGAAATAAACCAAAATCTCGCTCTAAATGAACATACCGTGGGATAGCTATGATATGAGAAAGCTATGAAAACTGTTCTCAAATAATATTTTGTGACATTGCAGAATGAACAACATTATTCAAAGAAGCTTTGCCATAAGATTTTGAGGAGTCAGCAGCTGAATCTGCTCAATTTATAATCCTCTCTATCACATTGCTCATTTTAAGCATGGTGAGGTGATACAGTGGCATGTGACGCTAAGCTACTGTCTAACATTACGTGGGTCTGATTCCTCCATAATACCAGAAAATTAAAAAATATATATAAAAATTAAGCTTTCCAAAGAGTCCTCCTGAGAGCAGAGTGAAGATTACAGTGCCAGGTAAACAGACCACAGTAAAATTAATTAAAACAGCCATTTAGAGAAACCATTGTGCCACAGCATGCAGTGAAAGAGTATGGCTTTTTTAGCCCATCCCTGTCATTTGACCTTACTAAAGTCGCTTACAAATAGTTTTCCTCTCTGTGTGATGAAAAAGATAACAGCACATTTAGTGAGTTTCAGACACTCATTGTGGTCACAGACCTTGCCAGCAAGTTCACTAGCTATTGTCCAGAAAAGTCTCCCTGACTCAAAAAATCCTCGCCATTTGCTGCCTTACTCTGATCCACAGACCTGTACTTGCAACATCTCGCAAGCAGCGCCACTAATACCTAATACAGCCTGTAACATGATAAAAATAGGAAACACCACTAAACATAAAGGATTTATATGCATTTTTCTATAAGCAACACTACAAAAAGAGCAAATGACTGTTAATCTGAGTTCAATTTAATTCAAGGCAATTCCATTAATGCTAAGAGCAGCTTTGCTTTGCATTATGGGAAATTATTCTGGTGCACCTAATGACTAATTTAATTAAGTGGTTTCAAACTTATGACAAGCTTGTGCACACAACACAGAATAAGCAAACACATGACTGACTTACGTCAGTCGACAACTAGTTGCATACTGGCTAATTTAGTTGCACTGCACAACCCTACAACCAACACCACTACACAACAGAAGAGTTTACAATAAAACAGGAAAAATGAAAAATCTACCCTCACAAAAGAACATTTTCAGGGGAATCGCACAGAGAGGAAACAAAATCCATTGAACCCTGTGGGTGCCTATGTGATATAACGTCTAATGAGAAATGATTAAAAGGAAAAATTAACTACATTGTGCCAAATAAATCATGTTACTAAAGCGTAGCATACATAAACTTTGAGCAAGTTCCTTTTTTCAAGACTAGCCCAATCGTTAATAAAACTTATTTCCATCCACAGACTCAAAAACCTGATTAGGAAATTTGTTGGAAAAAACAACTTAATACTTGTTTATTTGCTTATTAAAAACAAGGGGTTATATGTTGATATATATGCTGCAAAAACTAAATTAATACAAAGAATAAAAATGAGAAAATAAATGAATTGTATTTTTCCGCTTCAAAATCAATTTATGCTTATTTGCCACCCGCTGCCATGCCGCCATCTGACTGTCAACATGGCAACGGAAACTATCATCATAAAATGGTACAGTAGTACAGATAGCTAGACCACGAGGGGGCGGGCTCTCCCGGGAAGAGGTCCGCGGAGAGGTCCAGTGACTGGTCATGCGGCTCGCTGTCAGGAATAATGGTTGTATGGTGGGAGAGGGTGCCCGATGCCATTCTGGTAGTGATGATGCTGGCGATGGGCAATGTATTCTGCGTAGCTCATAGTCATCTTTTCACTACGGTACCTGAAACAATGGGGGGAAAGGGGGCAACCATCAGACCAGTAGAATGCTGTTGTAGGTGGTGTTTGTTTTCCATACAATTAAAGTAAAACAATGAAATGTAAGATGGTGGAAGACAGTGAATTCTGTTAGAAGTCTCTCAAGCCTTAAAAACACTGAAAATACACAACAGATGCGCAATAAACAGATTTTAACCATTATATGGCAAAACTCATACCAGACATTTTACAGTTTTGAGTGTTATGATTGACTCCAAATTTCTAACGTCTTAGTACAGACTTCTTAAACCTGAGCATTAATAAACCTTAGAATAAAACATTTTAGAACATTCTTTCTGGTTAAGATGACGAAGGGTTATTTCAAGCATTCATAACCTCAAGACTTGATTATTGTAATGCACTTTTGGCTGGAGGCCCTGCTGTCTCCATAAAATACAGTGCAAAATTCAGCTGCCTCCGTTCAAATGAATAAGAATTATGCATATAACCACACCCCTGTGGTGTCAAGACAATGGTAATTGGCTGACGGCAACCAAACACGTTCATGGTGGCAAGCCTAGCATATACCAGCAGGGGCTAACTGGAGCAAAAAGCAAAGCATGGAGACACTCCTATAACATGCATTAGCATGTGGCTGTCTGTTTTTAACATAATAAACTGTAAAGAGCCGTCTAAACTGCTGAAAAGACAGGTAATGTGGAACGCTTTTCAATGTGCCTCTAAAGAGGCTAATATATATAAAAACACAAAAAAAAGCTATGCCTTTTATGTAGCATTTAGTAATCTGTCAGTCTGTCAATACTATCAGCTTTGTTTGAATGACAGCAAAAAGTGTCATTCTATTTTCACTCACTCTAAGCTTGTGTATTTACCATGAAAATAAAGTTAGTAGCTACAAGATCTGGTATCAATATTTTAAGTGAGGATCGATCCTCTCAATACAACGTCATGAGTAGACCCATTCATACTTACTTATACATTACTTGTATCCCAAAAATATGTCACTTTCGCTTCAAACACATACATATACATATAAAATGAGTTAAGTATTTCAAACAGTTCATCTGCCTGTAGACTCATCAACTAAAAGCTGACAATCTCACCTGGTCAACTTAATAGTCTTCCTGAAGTCATTTGTGATGGGAGCTTTGTAACCTCCCTTTCGAAGTAAGGAATCTATGGTCTGAATGTGGTCCCATCCTATGGAGAAGAAAAGTCCCAAAAAACAATGTCACGTTGTTACCTTTTGGTCTTGATTGTCTGTTTACCCCACAGCTGACATCAATGTGAAACGTGATACTTCTCACCTTGCTCCTTCGCAACCTCTGGCAGGTAGGTGGCGGTGCGCTTTGATCCTTTTTCATTAAAAAATTCTATCCTAATGCCATGAACACCCACCTGGGAATAAAAGGGGGATGTTTTGAAAATACAGTCCTTTATACTTAATCTTCACACGACTGCGGCGAAAATGACATCAATTGTAAAAACAACCTGTTGAATGAAAACAAAGATGTGCAACACCTTTTACAAATTGGAATGGTCGTAAGGTATTAATGGTAGTTCTATAATAGAGGCTTTTTATACCTCTGTACAACTTCTGCAGTATGGCTCTAATCTCAAATCAAATCTTTTTAAGGGACATTACTGACTCCATTTAGCATACATCCTTGCAAACAGTTGTCTGGGCTAAAGCATGTTTACAATCAATAAGGCTCTTATATAATAAACAAACACAATCAAGTTTTTTATTATTTTTTTTTTTTTTACAAATTTTACATCCATTCAGAGTTAAAAAGCATTTCTGTGTAGCGTTTTGATCCAAGGTATGTGTGGTTCCCCTTTATAAATCCCTTTATAAAGTCTACAGGATATTTTTGCCATTCTGTCATCCGCTGGGTGAACCTGAGAAAAGGTTGCTGTAGGTCAAAGGACAAGAAGAATGAATTATGGGCAATAGAAACAGTAATGGGTTCTTTAGCAAACATCAGTAATAAGGGACGTATTAAAGCAGAGCTTCACTTTTGTTTTAGACCTCCATTCACCTCCAGGTTTGTGGTATGTAAACACAATCTCTTGCACTGAACTGGGTCACTGTTAACAAAGGGACAAAAGCAGTAATGAAGCAAAATAAGGATTTCTGATCTATCTCCAAGATCTGAACAAAAGACAGTTTTGTAAACAGATGGCAAAGAATGCAAGAAAGTTAAGGACCTATGACTGCTACCCGCTGGGTGCGCAAAAAGATACACATCCTGTCTGATACACAACTGTCTGAGCGAGTGATACGTTTCACATTGTACAGGAAGTGGGAGAAAATTAACCTAGCAGTGTACTCAGAACAATGGAACAGACATGGGCAGGAAATGTTCCCTCTGTATTAAATCACACACGCAAAAGACACATGCGGCGCACACATGCATACGTCATTGCTTCTCGCCCAGAGCACATTTCTGTCTGTGCTGCTCTGGGTCACTGAGGACGGAGAATGTTAGCGCAAGTGTGCATGCACTCCTGTGTATGTGTGTGTGTACGCCCTGAATCAGACTAAGTGGCAAAATGCCAGGCTAAGTCAGCAGGCCCTGTGGTTCATTTGAATGCGAGGACAGAGAGTGGCTGATGCCGCACTGCTCTTTCCATCTCTTTCCTTCTGATCCTCCAATTTGTAAGCTGCCCAACTATGAGCTACAGCTGTCAGAATATTCAACGGAATTGAAGAGTGAGGGTGGCGCTTCTCTTGGGTATGTGAGCAGACCTTGAAAGAGCCTCATCTCTGAGGGTGTCGGGAGGGTTCCAGACTGAGATGCAGTGTGAATTACACAGCACACTGAGGGGAATACCACCCCTCAAAAGACTACAAAGAAACCTTTCACAGGTCGAATACAACCTCAGAGAAACTACCTGAAGGTGGAATGTACAACTGTCTTTTCTGAAGAGATTAAAAGTAGCAAGTCAATGTTGAATTGAGCAAACAATATGGTGCTGCCAATAACTGAAATACATAATCTAGTATTCGACCACATTTGAATGCTTGTGTGTAAGCAGTCATATCAATATCTTTGTCAAAAATGTTGTATTGTAACAATATACCTCTGTGGTTTAATTCACAAGTTCATACGTTTGCGGGAATTTGTTTGATATTTAGCATGAAACTTGTGGGAAAGGAAAAGTGGTCAATACCCGCAATGCCATGCTAAATTTCACACCCTGGTGTATAATATTTAAAAAAAAAAATACAGCTCTTATTAGGTGTTAAAAGTGTACTAATTACTTGAAACTTTGTTTTGTGATATAAAGTGAAGTCACCCTTAAAAATGGGCCAGGGAAGCAGGGGGTGGTATTCCGTACGCCATGAGAGTACTGTAGTACGTACCGTGGGTGGTGAATCACAGTTTTTTGGTTCGGTTATGATTATCTTGGCAAGATAATAATGTAAACAGTCAAATTCTCTGCAGTGAAGAGAGGGAATATATGCAAAACAGAAAAATACTACTTTATATTGCATTAATTTTATCTGTTAAAAAACTACACCAGAAATACACAAGATTGTTTGTTTGAAAGATGTGAATAATCGATCACTTACAGAACACCCATGTATTATTAGATCACAGCTGATAGCTCCTGGAGTCTTACCTCCCAGTCTAGATAATCACCAACATCCTCGAAGTTGGTGAGCAGAGACACTGAGCAGAAGAGGCGCGGCAGCTCGTCCCTTGTCATCGGGGGAAAGCGGCTGTCTTTAAGGGCACTGTGGAAGAAACAGGAAGGGTTTCAGGACAAATCCACATCACCCTGAAAGTGCAATTAACATTTAGGCACTGCTTTGACAAAAAAGTAAAAAGTACAAAACAACAATGTCAGACTGCATTTCATTTGCAAAAAAAACTTGCCTAATAAAACTTGTCTGATAAAAACAACTTAACACCATCAGTGTATCTTTTAGCACATTTTTAGCCCACGACAAAACTGCTGCAAAACAGCAACAGATGGGACACTCATAAAATACAAATGAGGTGACGTCTTTTCCCCTCAGGGAAACAATCCTTGAAACGGTTGAAAGCAATGAAGCCATTAGACAAAGTGGGAGCAGAATCAGAAAGTAATTAAGAAACCATTAATTTAGATAATCCAAAGCCTTGGGCTGTCACATGTACGCACATTTTCTTGCTAGATGCCAAGCTGAACAGAAATTTGTTGCCCCACTATGCTACATCAATGTTATAAAGATTATGTAAGCAATAATATTACTTTATTGTTAATGAAGTATTAGTACCATTCAAAAATTAATAAATGAACATAATGTACTATACACCACAATAAACCACAAGATAATGGAAAACATATAACAGATTGACCTATATAAACACTTTGTGCAAAAATAAAATTACATTCTGCCTGATTGCTTTTCAAAACATCACACAAACTGAAATCCAAAAACAGCTATACAGAGAATTGCCAAATCGAAGCCATAATTTTAATTTTGTGACTTATGTGAGAATTTAGGTTAACTGCGTACACAAACTTTGCTAATACACTTTCATGCTTTCTTACATTAAAAAGTAGTAGGAGCATAACTTATTGTTACAAAACAGAGGAGTCTAAATTATATAACCTGACGTGTCATCTTAAAAATTTCAAAACAAAGTATGACAATTTCTGTTTTAAAAACAGTATAATTTCATTGGTGTTTTTTAGTCAGTTACAGTGCCTAGAAAAAGTATTCATACCCTTGAACTTTTCCACATTTTGTCACATTACAACCACAAAACTGTTTTTTATTGAGATTTTATGTAATAGCACATAATTGTGAAGTGGAATGAAAATGATATTTTCGTTCTATTTTGGCCCTGTACTCTCCAATATTGGGGACTCCGTTGGAGCCATCCAGCATGGTGAATATTTCCGACTGTGTCTTACATCACCCAGCCAATAATCGTTTGCTATAAATGACTTTTCACTATTTGAGGCCACTATGATGGCATGTTAACCAAAGAAGATTTGACAGGGGCGCAGGGCCTTTGGCAGTCAAGCAATGAATGACCACTGTGTGCATGCATCTAATGCAACAATGCATGACAGCCGTTTCTCAAATGTCTGTGAGTTCTGCTTTACGCTATTTCTGTCATGCTCGGCAGGAATTCACATGGCGGAGCAAATAAAAAATGGTGATGGCAGCACAGCACTATCCATATATGAAGAATCAGATTGAGTCAGAGATGACTACGTTATTACAGCCCATCACATTAGTGGGGGTATGAGCCCATCTCATACTTACATACATCTGTAAGTATGTAAACGTGCTGGTTGATTGTTTTTAACAATTGTGGCATGTCTTGCTATTATTCTAGCATGTCCTTCCTTGAGCTTTTCCTTTTAAAGACACAGTGTCTTAAGTTAAAAGAGGTTTAGCTTTAGAAATGTGTCTTGATGAGTATATTTTCAATATGGACAGGATGGACAGACAGAACTTTCGTGGGATTATTCCGGCCTTTTTGGTAACTGCTGTTATAGTAGTTCATTATTTTGAGCAGGAATCAAAACTTAGGTGGGACAACATTCTTACCATTCACCTATTGTGGAGAAGAGCAATTAGAAGACAAATAGGAAAAGACGCGCTTTGATTTTGAAATTGTCACCAAACAGATAAAAGGTATGTTCATGGTTAATAAAACAATAAGACCCAAGGGGAAAAATGGTTTAACTGTAGTTTATTCATAACAAATAATAAATCAAGCTATGTATTCAGAAACGATTCAGCATACTAGTTGCCAAGCAACACGACGCACACTGCTTAGTAATACTAATATAATAATTTTACAGGTATAGTATTTGCTTTACTAAATTGCAGCGTGTCGATTATTTAAATGCGTTAAGTAAACATAATTTTTTATTTAAGCAAACCATCATACATTGTGATACAGCCAGGTTTGTTGGTCCATTGTGTCGGATTGCTTTTAGTTATTGCAAACCGCTACAGAGTTTGTTTGCAATCGGGCAGAGACCACCATTCAGGCGGTCTCTGAGTAATTGTTTTGGTGCGGATCTGAGTGCAATTGCTGTGTTCATATATGCCTAATTGAACCGAAACAAGGGGGAAAACGCACCAGGTTCCAAAACAAATGCTCAGGTGTGAAAACATCCATAAAGACATCCTGGTGTCATCCTCCTAGAAAACATAATCCCTGATGTGTAAATTAAGTTTAATAGTTTGCTTACATCACAATTGTAACATGCTATAAGGCTTTCCAGTAGCTCAGTGGTTAGAGCTTGGCGTTAACAACGCCAAGGTCATGGGTTCGAACCCAGGGATTGCACATACTTAGAAACAATGTATAGTATAATGCAATGTAAGTCGCTTTGGATAAAAGCGTCTGCCAAATGCATAAATGTAAATGTAAATACTATAAAACTAGCAAACATTCAGATTAAATTTTGTGGACTAAACAGAGAGCTTTTGTTTATGAAGTCCTACAATTAGAAGTCCAAATACATAATGGAAGAACACTTAATCCATCAGGGTATTACAGTTACGTGATACAAAAGGCTCTAAGCTATGAACAATAGCTTAAACACACACACACACACAGGTCAGTACATGACAACCAATCTTGAGACAAACTGTTCCTTGGTTTAACGCAACAGATCACGCTATGGCCCAAAATTCTTGCAGTGCCCTTAGAGTTCTTTAGTGCTTTTGCACTACAAAGACTCTTACACACTCTTACCCTTACACACACTTATATAACAGAAATAATCTTTACTTTAATACTTTAATAATCTACGCACGGCAGACGTTATTGCATCATGATTTCCGCTTCATTGTTTTCCTCACCTTGTAAGTCGTTTTGGATAAAAGCATCTGCTAAATGCCTACATGTAAACAATTTTTAGAATCTCAAAGGTGGCAAATCAAGTATAATAATTTTTTCTATTTATGTCAATTTCATAATTGCTGTCTCTGGCGCATCTTTTTTCAGCATCTTGCGACCCGGTTCAGAAATCTTTCATGACCTATCTGCATTTCTTGTAAATTAATGTGGGGTCATGACCCCAAGGTTGAGAACCTCTGGTCTAATCGATCATTTCCACATGGTTTATGAGCACCCAAAAAAGGCTTAGACAGATGAATGATTCAGGGATCTCAAAATGGTACAGCATAAACACACCCACACAAACTGGCAGACACATTAGAGGTGATAACGTCTCTGAAAGAGAAAAATCCACGAAGTAAGCCTATCACTTTCAAAAAAAGACCAACAACCTTAGAAGAGGTGAGTTTCCCTTGGCAACCATTTTGTCAGCACTGAGAAGACCTGAGGTCATCAGATTAGACTCTAAGGTGACGAAAGTGTCAGTGACAAAGGGTAATTTTCTATAGTATTGCTAGTACCAAGTACAGACTTAATTTAGTAAATAAGTGCTGTCTGGTGTAGGGATGGGTATTTTTGTAAATTTTTCATTTGATTGATCAATGGGTCTAAAAAACAGCTACTCAAGTACACGGGCTGGGCACGTGCATCATGGAGATACTGAAAAGATTCATTAAAACAGTGTTACGAAAATTAATGCTGACAAAACTATGACAGGACAATAACACTTTTTTGCAACACTTAAACAATCAGACTTCTTTTCAAACTCACATAACCATCGTTTTCATGATTGATTGTCACCGTCATGTCCGAGTACTAAGGATACAAAGCCCATATCCTAAACTGGACCACCAGCCTGTGATGGTCTTCAATTTCTCACCAAACTGTCTTGTTCTATAGGCTTTAACAAATTTTGCCTTGGACCATAGGTTTGTAATATTTATGACACTGATTCACTAACTCGAGTCTAAAGGTTAATATAACATTGTTATGGATTATATATGAGCTTCAATAATGCAAATTCAAGGGTTTGGCTGTTTAGCTTCGGCCAGTTAGTTACTGCTAGTACATGCCATAACTGCACTAATGTGGGGATAGAAAGCATCACTCAATTGACAATCTTTCAAATGAATTAAATCTTTGTGCATTATTATGAAACATTTTTTAATGTGTTAAATAAGGCTAAATGTCCCTTTTTACTTGCATGTAGCTGCTTTAATGCAAGAGCGCGTCCTGTGTGAACAGACCCTTGGAGTGCATTGTTACTTGTCTGTTCTTAATTACCATCTCCTTTCCCCCCCGAGAAGCAATTAAGCTGATTAAAGCTTGACTGTTTCTCCTGCAGCGTGCACACATCAATAAAACAGTGAGAACAATGTAAAAGGACTCACTGCATTATGTCTAGCTGACAACACTACTCTGCGATACATCTTGATTTAGGGTGACTTTTGAGCCATGTTTATCAATCTGACGTCCTAAAAACTTACAGTAGACTAAATTTGCACAAAACCTAGTTAAGACCAAGTGTTGCACAGAACCTAGCTAGGACCAAGTATTCTT
Organism: Botia almorhae; assembly: GCA_036877575.1. Lineage (NCBI taxonomy): Eukaryota > Metazoa > Chordata > Actinopteri > Cypriniformes > Botiidae > Botia > Botia almorhae. Next base: position 3,618 of record JAZGTJ010009983.1, on the reverse strand, counting down.
ATATGGAGTAGAACTATGAACAAATGTTCCAAACCTGCAATTCAGCTTTCCAGCTGCATTTTTCAGCCATCAAGGTACCACCTGTTCAAGAAAACATTACTTGCCTGTACAAAATTTTCTGCCAAGATGACAGTCGCTCGTTTCCCCATTTCAAAGATGCTATGGGGTTTTTGTAGCTTATTTCATTGCCCACGGGGTGGAAAATTATGCAATTGCTTAGAAAGTAACAACATACCTCTCTTTGTCTTGTATATCTATACCACAAACAATGCAGGAAAATACAAAATTTGAATACTTCTTTTGGAGGTTTTTCAAATGAACAACCATGAGCATTAATCGTAGCCATGCATGCATTAGCAAGCTTGCTGCTTGCCACTAACAAGACGTACAAACTCACAAGAAATATACTGTGATAGTCTACAGTCTACAAACACACAGAGACCTGATAAGAGCCATAACACAAACAAGGTGCTGTGCCATGTTATTACACTAAGAGGCAAAGGCTAAGCAGACTGTTAGAATAGCAGCATCAAATATTTGAACAAGCATTGGCCCCCAACCCCCCTTTAACAGTTATGAATAGAACGTGAAGACAAAGACTTTGTTGTTATAACAGTTTGCATCTAGATAGCTGGCTCCTAAATTCCTGGCTGCAAGAATTTCCAGCATTTATCCAACAGACCAGTCCAAAGGTTTGAGGTGTAGCAGCTGTTTCACCAAAATGAACAGACTGCTCAAAAAAGTCCTACATAAGCTAACGTACTGCAATCAAAGCCTTTGTTTTTCTAAGCCTGGACTTTTTGTGACTTTCTCTGGTAAGCTTGAGGCATATTTAGCTAAAAAAGAATGCAGGATATAAAAACAAAACTTTCTCCGATAAATGTCTGCGACCACAAATATCCAACAGAGCCTGAGAAAATAAAGAAAAATATTCAGAGTTCTGCTCAGGATACTGATTTACTCCTACAAAATTCTCACTGACTGTATTTACTGTAGAAAAGTAGTGAAGCTAATATATCCGACAGCCTCCTAAAATGAACAGCATTGGCCATATAACCACATACACTAGCAGTTACATTTTTAAGTATTAAATTCCTGTTATGTCAATTCCAAAATCGGCAATCAACAACGGACAATAAACATTAAATTTAGTTTTTGTAATAAATTTTAAATAAATACTGTTATGTACACCTCACCTGTGTATTCTTAAATTGTGCATATAAACTGCATAAAATAAGGCAGTTTTTACAGCCAGCAAAAAAACCTATGGTCATTCGCCATTGGCCAAAGAGGCACAAAGTTAATTTTCATGCCTGCCTGAGTTATGTCCTGTTCTCCCTCCCTGTGTTTTCCTGTCTGTCTTTCCTGTGCTATTTAATAAAAAAAATAAAAATAAAAAGAGAATAAAAATTGTATGTATATTGCAATGCAAGATGCACAGGTTCATTTCTCCACACCATCTGGACACACTAAACACAATCGAGCTCAATCAATTACGCTAACTTGTTGTAATTTTACTGTATTTCCCTGAGTCTGGTAAATGTTAAAATGAACAAATCAAGCACAACCATCAAAATTCTTTTTTCACATGGAAAAAGACGCTTCAGCTTTTGAACTCTTCTGATGTACAACCGACCCTTTAGGCCAGAGTGAAATCAGCCTAGCAACAGCATCTGCCAATGAGATGCCAGCAATTGCTTAAACTCCCAGCCAATAGGAACTGCTGTTCCAGATGTCTATGTGTGAGAGCAGACTTTGGGTTTCAAGAGCCTTCCCACAATAACCGTATTTTTTCCTGTCCACCTGGCTTCATGGGAGTTTAGTCTGATTACTTCTGTGACCTGACAGAAAAGGCTGGATGATAAACAACTGTGAAGGCGCCGATTCAGCCGCCACAACGAATAAAACAAAAGCGAACACCAGACCACTTGGACAATGGAACAACCATTACACCACAGCGGCACAATAAATTCTGCATTGTTTTTCCCTCAACCACACAAAACTCCATGTCATTCCTTTTATCTTTGTGTTTACACAGTAAAAAAATATGACAGAACATCTCTAAGGGAGCCCCAGCAGATGACGGAAAGCACAGAAGATGGAAAACAAGCCCAATCCTCCTGCCGCCCCTTACGCTCTCCTCTGCCGTTATCCATGTGTGTGCTGAGGCCAGGCCTGCTGAACACTGACAGCCAGTGAGGAAGTGTGGTCCAGTTATTTCACGCAAAAGAAAGAAACAAAAAAATGTTTGTTCCTCCACACCTTCCTCTGTTTCATTATTTCAAAACTGCAGTGAATTTAAAGCAATGAAAAATGCTAGCTACAATATTCCCTTTTAAAACATGCCTGAATCATCTCAATGTAAAATCACAGTTAAAATGAAAATGAACTGACTTGTAAATAAAAACACTAGATCTGATCAAGACCACTGAGAGAGAAAACTGACCAAGAAAATATAGATACAAAATAAAAAACATTATTGTTATAATCAGTTTGGAAATACCAATATCCAATATCTTCATTTTGGTATGTGCTACGGCTGGGCTACATAACAAACAAACATCAACAATGTGGAAATTTAAAAAAATTCTGTTTAAATTTTCAAACAAAATCACACCTTTAAATATTTTCAGTACTGACAAGGAAACAAAAATCTGCTGACTATAATCTGCTGAAAGGCAGACACAAAAGCCCTAAACAAAGCCCATATCCTAAACTAGACCATCGTGATGGTCTTCAATTTATCACCAAACTGCCTTGTCCTATAGGGTTCTTTAACAATCTTGCACTGGATCATAGGTTTGTAATATTTATGACACTGATTTACTAACTCGAGCCTAAAGGTTAATATAACATTGTTATGGATTATATATGAGCTTCAAAGATAATGAAAGTATAGAGAAGTGGTAACTTGGCAGCAGATACAGGGTCGAGTTGAGCCAAGGCCCAAGCTTCTGCTCTGGTGTCTTCATCCCTGCAGTGGGAAGGATGTGGCTGCAGTTCTACAGATGGATGCCTAGCATGGGAGCAAGGTCACAACTTCTCCACGTTCTATTTGAGCTGACAGAGATGTCACAGATGGTCTTCAAAGGCAGTACAAGTAATCTGTTCTGTTATAATACTTTCTCCTGTCAGTTTTATGTGCAGTAAGTCAGCTAAGGCATTAACAGGCCCAAACTAAGTATACACGACCATACTTTGAACTACCAATGTATTATTTTTAGGTTACTATAATTCATTTAGTGGAATTACACAGATCTTTCGCAATTCAGCACAGATAATGTGATAATTTGCTAATTATATCTGTGTCTAAACTTTCTTAGACTGACTTTGTAAAGAGTTTTTTACTCTTGACTGAGGCATTTTCCAAATATTTCATATGGACGGTTTGACCTTGAGCGTCTAGCTCAACAAATAGGGTAAGTTAACGGAGGGGCTAATATTTTTGCCTCTATATTGCCTTTTAATATATATTAACATAAAACAGAAACAAGTCTTGTACCTGGTAAGGGTGTACTCCCTGAGTCCTGAGTGCAGGTTCATGGCAGAAAATGTACCTATACAACCCCTCAACCGCTTGTCCCGGCCGATTTTCCAAGTGACAAACAGTGGGCTGTT
>JAZGTJ010009982.1:0-18690 GCA_036877575.1 Botia almorhae | reverse complement strand
ACATATTAATATATGATTATATTAATATAATCATATATATATATATATATATATATGATAACCAGTGCATGGCTGAGGACTGTGTAACTACTGTGCCAAGACATCACAACTGTGGTTTGGGTTCACACTTAAGCATGTACAAAGTAAACAACATAATATTTGAGCTCTGAGACACTCACAGCTTATAGTCTTTATCTTCTCTCAGCATGAGTAGGTCCTCACAGTGGAACTGTCCAGACGCTGTACCGCTGATGGCCCAACTATGAAGAAAGCATTCAGACACTAAGTTGCAATGTACAGACTTAAGAATATTGGATAGAAGAGCAAGTTCATTTTTCAGTCCTTCCAGGATTTTGCAGGTAAAACCAATATCAGGCCAATAAAAAAGGGTGCTGCTATCTTGCAGAGAGTTCTATTTGATAGCGAGCATCACTATGGCCTACGGTATTATACTGTATTCAGTCTTTTTTTGTATAAAGATGTAGAGTTTGACAACAGAAGATGGTAATGACAAATTATATGTAGTGTGATTATTTTCCAGTAAAAAACACTCTAAATTATATATGTATATCAGAATAACTATAAATAGCATCAGAATTCAGTCATTACAAGGAGTAATTGGGAAAAGTTGCACAAGATCCTGATGGGACTGTTCTATGTCTCATTTTTGTATGTTGCGTCCACAAAGATCAGGACAACACAATTCAAAAACAATTACATGGTTAGCTGGATATTCACTCAGTCAGTCCCAAGTGTCTCCAGCTGATATCCACACAGACACTACAGGAAGAACCAGCACATGAAGGTGGGTCCAGCAGGTAATGTTAAAAGACACCAGTGAATGTTAAGTGAGGCACTACAGCATGAGACCACACATTCTGATTTTGTCAGGTTTGCCTTGTAAAAGATAATAATACAGAGCTTCACGTCAATTAAGCAGTTGCTGAAGTCTTGCAGTTGGAGAAGTACCTTTAAATTGTGAATCATTCTCACAGAAGAACAGAACTTGAAGGCACTCCATTATCACAGGAACTGCATTTTACTCCATTTTTAGTCTTGCCCTAAAAATGTAACTAAGTTGTCTTGCAGTACCAATGTAAAATCTTCTTGTCCTCAGGGTACATCAAGGTTATGTACTCGGGCCCCAACTTTTTTGTAGATACAGATCAGCAGTGTGATTTATTATCTAGTACATGAACTTTCCCCCTACCACTGTTACAGCAATGACAGCTGTTCATTTCTTCTCCATTCTCACAGCGCAGGTCCCAACTGTGTAGACTTCTCAATGTAGATAAAAGATCTCTGCCTAGAAAAGACTATGCTTGTCATGTTCTCAGCTAGAGAAGGATATTTCCTGTGAGCTAACAGTAGCTGTACTGTGTCCTTGCTGTGTTTACGTTGTGCTGGACTAGCAACTATTAGCAAGGAGGAGGATTGAAGTGTACTTGATTAACTAATTAACAAAGGTTACCTTAACAAGTAATGTTAAACCTTTTCTTTTAGTCAATTTGTATAAAGTCATCTACTAAATGAATAATTGTTAATGTAGCCTAGCAATAAAGCACATCAAAGCTAGGATTAGCTAAACAGTGAAGGTGTTCCTAGCTTATCCTAGGTGATACCACATAACCTAGGATACATGCCACCTGAATAGCCAAGACCGTTACCATAAAAAAACAACAACCCAATGATTTTTAGAGCACTGCACCTTTCAGGGTCCCACATTTAACACCTGAGTCACTTCATTACAGACTGCAAGACCTTAGCTGGGCATGTCCGGTAAAGGACACCTCCAAGCTGTGCCATGTCTTCAGCACAGGGTTAAAAATTGTAGATCTAAGCAGTCACCTCCTGAAAATGGACTTGAATTAGTCACAAAGCGCAAAACTTTTCCAAAAAATAAAAAACTTTAAAAGTACTGCCTCCATTTTTTACTTTCTTGCATTTCTAAACAAAGATGGACCTTTGCAACACAACCCCAAACTTCTATAAAACTGTTTACTATTTTTAAACTATTCACAGCAAGTCCAGTGCCAGATTTTGTCTGAGAAACGTTTAAATATCTAAATAAACAGTTTGGCATCAGCAGACGCAGATCTACAATCATTTGGATCATAGTCATTTGGATGGCATGAGGGCTGTTAAGAGGTGGCAACACGCACACACAAGCAATAGCATTGCACCACACATTAATTGATAAAAAATCAATTAATAAATTAAAAATCATTGGTGAAGGGGAAGAGCTGTCAAAGAAACAAACAATGGCAATTAATAACAACATTTCTAAAACCAGGACACTGATAGCACTTTTCATCAAATACTTGTACAGTATACATGTGGGACGTTGAAATACAATTAAAATTGTAGTTCCACACACATAAATGGCAAACATGCAACAGTAGAAACAAACGCGTGAAACGACGCGTGGCAACTATATCGATTGCAACTTGACTTGTCAACTTGAAAACGCAAAGATGACAGCAAAATGATACATAATGTGAAGAAACTGTCAGGACGCAAGGACCTTGGCAAACTGGGACTGTCATCTGTAAACCTGGACATCCAGTCACCCTACTTACAGGTAGAATTTTAATTTAACCTTCATCTGTTAATGGATAGAGTGCACATACATGCTTTATACAAAAAAACGACATCTTTAATATTGCTTTAATAGCAACTATTATGTGTCCATCCATGTTGTCATTATTGCATGACCTTAGAGGGTTTGATTCATGGATTTTTTGGCAGTGCTTCACTGTGGCCCCTGCCATCCCACCCTAGCCTTGGAATAAAAAGGAAATATAATAATACTAGTAGTGCAATGAAGCCTTTGGTATAGAGTTCCTACTGTGTACACTCTTCCCAGTGTTCCTACTTCCCAGTTTTGTAACCATGCCAACGATTGTATACACAAGCCACACATCCCAACAATCTAATACAAGTCCAGAAAGAAACATCACTGTAGGCATTATACTTCACAGACAGCAATATTTGACAGTAAGGAGTAGACAGGAGACAGTGAAACCACGTAAAGGGGGTACGAGTACAGTATGGGGAGGGGGGGTCAGGAATGGCACACCATATGAGGCTCCATTATATCTGACCTTGAAACCAGTCCAAATACATGTCGTCAGGACTGTCATCCATCACTTCATACAGAACTACCAGCAGCAGTCCATAGAAAACAACAGAAACACAGTCAGCCCAGAGTGTATGTGTGTGTGTATCTGGAATAATTAAAACTAAATGGAATTTCCAGTTGACCTGCTTTACTCGCCAAACTGGAAATACATTACGGTCAAAAGTTTATTGTTACTGACTCTTACTGATGCAAAACAATGAAATAACACAAATGGAACTCTGGGTACTGTAAAAACAATATGACATATTTTAACATTCTGAAAAATGTACTCCTGGCATTTTATTAACCAGCTTCCTCAGGTATCACCCTGGGATTCTGGGCTCTTATTGGCTGCTTTGCTTAATTATCTGGTCCTTAACACACCTCAGTTTAAGTAAAAATTTTAAGAGAAAAATTTCACTCATACTAAACTTTTGACCCAATCGCACACAAATTGACTGACATTAGATTTTCTTTGCAGACATGCAACATAATGAAGTACTGTAACAACAATCTACCGTATCACCATTTGAAGACATGCATCACATCAGATTGCTTTTTAAAAAGACAGCATATACTGCGCAATAGGCAGCATGCTTGTAATCCATTCTAAACTGTATTTTATAACTGTAAGGTCTCACACCTCTTCGCCTCACTTCAGTTTTGACTCTGTGTGTATCAGCTGTGAGTGCTGATGTGTGTCTCACCCTCTGGTGGCAGTCTGCGTGAGTGTGCAGAGGTGGCAGTAAGACGGAAGCCAGCGGGCAGAGTCTCTGCTGAGCCGGGCATCATGCTGATCCCGTGGACGTCCCGCGGAGGAAACTGCCTCCTCCACGACGGTCCTCTGAAGTCTTTCTCATCACACTGCAGAATTACACCAAAGAGCTATTAGACGCCTCGTCTAAGCAGTTGCGTAACACTGCATGAGTCATTTGATTTGGTGCCTGATAATGTTGCTTTGGCTCCGTTTCAAACCTTACTGAGCTGCGTACCTGAACAGATTATCATGCATACCTGAACAGAGTATCATGTGTGCGCGAGGCAGTTCCAAATTATGTCTCGTCTTATGATTATGTATTAAAATACTTTCTTCTGGACAAAATCTATGTGTCCATCAAAGAGATGGCAATCCCAGAATGCATTGCAACAGGACACTAAATATTGAAGTCTACCCAGTTGGCACACAAAACAAAAACAAAAGCCTTAATGTTGAATATACTTGTTCATTAAAGACAGAAAAATATTAATTCAAATATAACACTGTATATGTAACTGTGTATAATGCGGTTTCTGGCTATATATAGCATACCAAAACAGTCACAGCATGAAGTTCCATTGTAATGAGAATGCTTTCTACATAGGAAGTACACAGCAAGGCAGCTCACCAGGTTTTGGAACAGAGCCGCTTAATTATAAGTGAAATATGACAATCACCTCATCTAAGCGTCTCTCCGTTCCCAGTGCCAGCAGGTTGTTGTATTCTCTTTCAAGAATTTGTCTAGCCTGTAAGAACAAATATGACTTCAAATATGACAAATATTCTTCCTTAACCAAAAACAGTGACTGTATCGAGTGTGTGTGTATGTGTGTGGTAACCTGAGTGTTTTGGTTGGGGATCTGCAGCAGCAGGGCCAGGCTGCTGTAGTCAAAGTTGTCGTCGAGGGCGATGAGCGCTCCGTGCACGCCGCTCTCTAACAGAATGTTGGCGTAGTCACGGAGTCCGATGCTTTGAACCCAGCGGATGACACGCTCGTTACTCCACACGAGCACGTCTGGAGAAAGGTGTGCGCACATAAAAATTCACGTGCATGTGCAAAAGCGCACAAGATTGATTACAGATTGATTACTTTAATTACAGATACTTAGTGAATACCTTTAACTCAAAATTGGTTTAAAGTTTATCACTTACTGGACAACATCTAATGCCTAATAAATCATTCTTATTAATTCTATTATTATTATTTCTATTTTTGATAATAATCCACTACATTTAAATAATTTTCACCATACAAGGCATTCTGTTATATTTGAAACCAACAGGAGTGATTTCCTTTGTCCCTAATTCATACTTTATGATGTATATCTAATAGTCATTTTGTGTAAACTCAACATGACTGGTGAAAGTGCTAAATCCAGTTCTCTCTATAATACCGTATCTACATGTAAGAGGTAAAGTTGAAGTTTACGCCCCATAACTGAACATATATGAACTGGCTGTGGACTGTATGCGGCAAGAAGTTACACCAGTTTCACCAGCATTTGGAAACTCACTATACAAGCATGCGTGGTTCTGTGTGCATGCAGTCTTCTGTCAGACCTTTAAGCACCTCAGACAGGTGAAGAAAAATAAGTCTACCTCTTATTTCATGCTGGCTGCTCTCTCTGCGTCTCTCCAGCTCTTTTCTGTCATAGTTGAGCTTCTTCAAACACATGATACCGTACTGGAGGCTGGTTCTGTTACCGTTAATCAAGCAGTTACAGTAAATAAGTGCGTCATAGAGTTTTGGAGTGACATAAGGTTGCGTAAATGATGGAAGAATTGTCATTTTACAACATGCTGCTGATCCAAGAATTCTTGGACTACATTAAAGGTGGCAGTAGAATGACCTAGTGTTTACCTGTGGAAGCTGTCCACCATTTTTAAATGCACTCTGAGGTCTTTCTTGGTAAGGTGGTCCAGCATGCGTGCGTCCACCAAACATTCCATGAAGTAGCTGCGGTACTGAGGTAGACCTAGACTGGGCAGCCACTCGTTTCCGATCCACTCGTGGTTCATGTCCCCATATGCCAGTGTCTAATAACACAGGCGGAGGAGCTAATTTGGTCAGTGCACAAAATTTCCAATTTGTTTTTTTACAGGACGGTAGCTGGTAATGCCTAATTATCATATACTACATTAGTTAATACTCGTTATTCAAATATCTCAGATATTTATACAAGGAAAACTCCTGTAAACCACACCCATCCATTTTGATGCTCCACCCACTTCCTCTTTTTTACCTGATTTTTTATTACCCATTATGTTTTTTATCTCACCTGTGACCAGCTTCCCTCTTCTGATTCTGACTTCTGAAGGAGCAAAATAATAAAGTGATTTGGTCAGTATTACAGTATTACAACCGCATACAAATACACACATACACAAAGTACAAATACACACAATACAAACACATATTTTGTTTTGTGACAATCCAATGAAACCACCCATTCAAATATATACAGTGCCACAGACATGCAAATATACTGTATACAAGACACTTCAACATCACACACAAGTTCAGATACACTGTAATCAAATGCACACAGCATGCGTGCACATTCAGTTGGTGCAATGGTGCCTCATGTATTACTGACCTGCACTATACGGCACTGTATGTGCTATTTGTCATAATTGTGTTTCATCCTGGAATAATGTTCTCAGATATTCTCAGCAGTCCCACGCAAAAAATCTCCACAGAACGTTTGACAGATGTACAGTGCATTAAAAAGCCCCCAGCACTTCTGTGTCATTTTTAAATAGGCTAATTGGATTATGCTTCTTATAACACTATAGTACTTCCTCAGTTGGATCGGTTTTATCATGTTGCAATCTATAGTTTTCCTTTGTTTTGTGACTGTTATGCTGATGAGAGGTGGGCAGTAACAGATTGCGATACTGAACTCAAATGCGCTGATTACATCTGATGTGAATGCAGGAACATTATTCAGCTGCGATTTTGCCGTCGTTGTAACAATATACGGGAAATGTGGGCTTCTATCTTTCCATTTTACCCATCTAAAGATCGTTACATCTGCGTAAAATAGCAAGATAAACGAGCTGATTAAAGAAGCACAATGTGTTTATGCTGTCTTATTCGATGCTCACTCTTATTTAGCTTCTGTAAAGCAGGATCAGATCAAATCCAGAGATTTGAGATTTGAGACTAGAGACAAACCTGAACGTGAGTTTGTTAGATTGTGGAGGACCAGTGTTCTCTGTAAACTCCCAAATCACATTTTTAAGGTTTTGTGACCAAAACGTGTTGGCTGAATGTCAGCTTTGATGCATCTCAATATGTCCCAAATTACATTTTAAAAAACTTATCATTATTTGCTATCATTGCCACAAGGTTTGTTACAAGACTATAATGTTAACTGACATTAAATGAAGTATTATTAAGTATTGAAAGTACCCTAAACACTTACTAAATAGCTATTTGGCTATTGGTTAACATTAATTAATAATTTGTGATGTGTTTTTGATGAACAATTAAAGAAAAAATAGAACTGATGAATCATGCATAAGATCAGGAATGTATATCGGGAAAGTTAATTTTCAGTCAAGTCCATAAAACAAGGGTTAGAAAGAGAGAGAGAGAGAAAATACAAGAGGATGTTTTGTAAGAGAGGAAAACAGGATGATGTGACTGACCGTTTTCGAGGGGGCAGCGAGGGTCTCCATTTCCTCATGGGTTACCCACACATTACCCGACGGCTATGTGGGCGGAGATGACAGCAAATCCAACAGGAAGGGCAAGCAGTGTTAAAGAAGAAGAGCAGCAGCACTGTAAGCCAATAGTGTTACAGCATCACAGTCAGATAATTAGCAAGACCCGCCCACTGAGTCAACAGCTTGAGACGACACAAGCAAACTGAAGACAAACATGTATCAGAAACCGCTGCAGGGGTAAATGCATTGCAACATGCAGAATGTTTTGCTGCTTTATGTAGTTAGTAGAGTGACTGCTAAGTATGTAAAACTTTCCACACATTTTGTTAAAGCTAAATATGGAGCCTCTAGCGTAGCAAGAAAGTTAACCAGGTTATTAAACACTCTCATTGTCTTCCTCTGTTTGGAAAAACATTCCCATTCCAAACCTACGGATTTTGTTCATTTTGTTGGAATGCTTAAACAGAGCCATGTTGTAAAAATGTCAGAGACTAATTTTAAATAAATTAAGCTACAAATGGCTTATATATAGCTGTGTTTGCATATTAGGATGGGACATAAAATGTATTTGAACAGATAAAGTAATTCAGTATTCATAAGCTGCAGTTTGTTGGGCTGCTGGGATGTGTGCGTCTTGCTCTTTGATTACACAGTATCATCACAGCTCAGCTGTTGTGCTGAAAGCTAGACACAATTACCATGACGACAGAAAATCAGAAAGCTGCACAGGAGTAAATATAGCTGGGATCGACAATAAGGATGTAAACAATGGCGAGGCAACATCAGCCTTTACCAGTTTAAAGTTAAACTCTGTCACCTAACTAAGTCAATATCTGCTATACGATTTAATTAGTCATACTTACATATAAAATGTATGTAATAGAAAAGCACAGGCTGTAATGGTATTTTGTGTGTATGTGTGCGTGCATGTACTCACGGTTCTAGACGTGGGGGGAGCAGAGGGGCTGGTGAGCGACACCATCTCCTGAATGGCCAGGCGTAGTTTGAGGCGGTGCAGCGGGTTACTGATGCCGATCTCCCTCTGGATCTCAGTGTCCGAAAGGGCCGACATAATAGCACCGCTTTTTACATTGGCACGACATGCCGCCACGTACCACGCTGGCATTCCCAGCCACAGCTGAGAACACAAACACACCAGCATATTTACACAGAAACATGTAACACAGCACACAAGTAAAGGGACACTTCGCATCTACTAGAGCGCAATCAATTTCAAGCTCTACCAGTAGGTGGCGCCACTGCCACGTAAAATGATCAACAGTTATCAAGCAGGTTGCCCTGAACATTTCCTCCAGGTACACTGGTCAGAGAAACAGAAAGCCCCGCCCTAACCTCATGCCATTGGCTGAACCACTATCTTTGTGTCAGGCTAGTTGGGATGCTCAACATTCAGAGCAGTGTTTTGATAATGATGTCCTTACTGTACAGTTGCCTATGCATATTAATAATAAAAGAGAGTTTTACCTACATTACCTTTAAAGTAACCATGAACTGGTTTGACATGCACAGGAAGTTAGCTTGATGTGTTGGGTAAGGCACAGTATACTATCGTCCATTTTGGGGAACGCCTACAATATGAGTTAAAGGTTTGAAATGTCCTAGTGTTTCATTAAGTTTCAATGATCTTGTAAGTAAACAAAAAATCATTTTAGAGATTTTTTAACCACACTGTTGATTTAAACCATTAAACTTCAATATGTATTGTGCTAGTAATATACAAGTCTTGTGATATGTCAATACAGTTTTGCCCTTTGTTTAGCTGCTATTAAAAAACACACAATACAACAACTGTGTCACTGAGTGGCAAAGATGACAAATAATTCCCAGGATCCATCTCACACATTTCAGTCACACAGTGTCATTATTGTGCTTGTTGATCCATGCCGGAAAGAAACATTAAAGACAGTCTTTTGTGCCATCTCATTGCCCCGTTATATCCCCACCTTCACCCTGCCAGCTCCATAAGAAATAATCATAGGTCTGAGCATGTCTAACAATCATATAGCAACATAACAAAATCATATCTTTTATATATTGGAACACAGCAAGAACCATTGACATTCTCTTTAGAGGAACAGCCATCTACTCATTTTATTGTATATAAATATCTCATTGTGCTCAGCCAAATACAACGACAACTTCAGGACCAAGCAGAAGCTGTTAGCGGCAAAATGGCTAGCAGCACCTGTTCATGAGCACCTGACTCTCATCAAATCAGGTAGGACTATTGGGCAAATGTCATATCAACTACTTAATATTCATGAGGCATTATATTCTATAATCTTTCTTGTAACCTTTGTAACTTTTTGTAACTTTAATAACTGTTCAATTTGTTTTGCCGCCAACGAGTGCCGCCCACCTCCAACCACGCAACAACCGTAGGGCCGTCCCACTGAGCAAAGGGTAATCCTTTTCTCCTGGCTTCTTCCAACAACTCGTGCCTAAAGAGAGAAGAGAGGAATAGAAAAGGCAAGACAGGGAGAGATAGACAAATAAGTAGAACGACAGAATCAGCCCACCTAAGAGATAATCAGCTGAACAGAGAAAGAGAAAACACAGATATAGAAAGAAAGATGCATTATCTCTCTCTTCCAGGTTTCCTGCCCTTTACTGGCCACTATCTGTGATCAGATCAACATTTAACTCTGTATGCAAAAGTTTCTTATTTCGTACTCAAAGCTGCTTCCAGATCAGCATGCGGCATGACAAATGCACGTCTCTCTGTATATAATCTCTGTAGGTAAGCAACACCTAAAGTCATAAACTAGTCTGTTTGCATTTATGTCGCTGTAATTTACTTAATGGTGTCTCTCAAACTGAGTCTACGCTTCTGGGTAAGAATCAAAGACACAGTCGTGGTGGAAGAAACTCCTGCTGGGACGTAAGCTAACCGAAACTTCCTGTTTCGTAGATAAAGATACTGTGACATTTTCTTGCTGTGACCTGATCTTCACCTTTAAAAACAAACTGCGTTCAGAACTTCAGGAAACTCGGCTATCGTGACTTATCAAGGGAGAACAGGAACACAATTTCCTTTGAACCTCCTTCTGTGTTTTTCTTGATAAATATTTGCGCTTTACAACAAGGCCGCTATCGTAAACTCTTAGACTTTCGTGCGCACTTCCTCAAAGTTCTCCACTGGGAAATATGTCATTTTGTAACTTGGACTGTTCTCGTTCCTGATGTCGGAATGACGAAAAGCTTCTTGTTTATTTAGTTACTTGTCCACTTGCTACTTACAAGATACTTGTAATGGGTCTCCAGGGACCCATTAACCAACCAATGACATTCTGTCATTAAATACATATAACTTCATATTTTGTGGAACGTTCCTGGAATTCTTAGGGCTGCCCTACAGAGCAAGTGGAGTGAGTATTGTGTGGTAGATGGATATTTGGAGAGACAGTTGGATGTTCCTCCTGCAGTGAGCAACTTTATACTCCAACCACATGTTTGGGATCTAAAGTAAGGACACTTGAATGGCATGTTGGGTTTTGAACACATTTAACACATGCTGTAGTGAGTGATTATGGTTCTGTTTGCACAGAGTAATTTCGGTCACAAAATTGCAGATGTGACCAGTCATATATCTATCATCCACCAAAATGTTGCCGAAACTGGTGCTGAACCCAGTGATTAGTCAGGATGAAAAGATTTTTACGTAGTGCAAAGTGAAGACAAATAGTGTTTGCCCAAAAACAAACATGATGCACTGTTTTGATTTTTATGTCTTTCTCATAATTTTAGGAACACGTTTAGCATCTAAAATAAATGAATTTTATTAATGTGCCTTGGTCATATGAGCAGATACAGATAGTACTGTACAGTTTACAGATAGAAGTAAACTATCTGTAAGTGGAAACAGAATATCTGTTATATGCTATATATATGCTACTTATTTTAGAATAGACGTGGTTTCACAGTTAACATAAATTTTTGCTAATTTTGTTGATTTGCATGCCTGTCTATTATTGTAAAATGAACTATTTCAGATAGACCGCATCTATAACAACTTGTTAAATAACAGAGTGTTAGAGGGGCCGGACCGGGCTTGCGTCACCAGCATCGGCAGCACGTCAGTGGCAAAACCATGTGGTGGATACAAATATTCGTTTCTGTCTGCCGTAAAGATGATAAGGCCTTTGTGGTGGCGGTAATGATGATAATGTATCTCTCCTTACGTGTAAATGTGGAGTTGAATATGTTCAGGTTAACTGTAATGTGTATGAGGGACATCCTCTGAACATACTGTAGCTGAGCAGGGAGAGAAACAGTTATGACAGAAAACGAAACCAAAGAAACAGAGCAGGGAAGTAATCAATGAGTTGACAGTCCATAACCAGAGATGAGACCTGGTTATTGAATTACGGCACACAATGCACGCACGCACGGACACGCACATGTACACAGGAGAAAAGGCCTCGGTATGGCAGATCAAGAACAGGTC
Organism: Botia almorhae; assembly: GCA_036877575.1. Classification (NCBI taxonomy): domain Eukaryota; kingdom Metazoa; phylum Chordata; class Actinopteri; order Cypriniformes; family Botiidae; genus Botia; species Botia almorhae. The sequence goes on along the minus strand of JAZGTJ010009982.1, from coordinate 6,672 downwards.
TGTTATAAAGGCACACATTCTCTCTCCAGGCAGAGATGCATCCTCTATAGAACTGCAGAGGGGGAGAAGTACACGTACACTGAAATGATAAAGTAGGCAGAAGTGGGGGTCTGTAGATGGACAGAAAGGAAATGTGTCTGACCCCCTCGCAACGACAGACACAGGCACACACTTTAGGAGCATGACGACAGACACGGACAGAGAGCTGACAGTGGAAAATGCAGCAAGTCTCGGCAACATAAACCAAACTTACCCGCTGATACAGTCAGATGAGGAGAAAAGGAGAAAGACAAAAGAAAAAGAGAAAGCGATGGAAGACAAAATTAAAAGCTTGTTATTGAGCATACTGTATGTGAACTTCAGAAAACATCTCGGATCGGTCACGTGCATCGCTAGCGAGAGATTGTTCTCACATAGGGAAGAGCAGACTAGTTTTTTGAAAGTTTGATGTCTACTTATCCGTAACAATTGAGCAGATCTACTTGTTTTTGAAAGGTTTAATCATACAGCATGCAGAAAGAGTGATTGTGCGATGAAAACGGTGGCGAGCTGTCCGCCTCGCACGGCGCCGCGATGGGTGAAACCAACACAAGTCAAATTACATAAAACGGTCACATTCATCCATAAGCACCAAGGCAAAGAAATGTGATTGCAGCAAAGCACTTTACACATGCTTCAAAGGCATCAAACACATCCAAGTATGCAACAAACTCCCAATCCTGCTATAAAAGGCACAGCACAATTCTTATGTTAATACACAGAATACAAACGGCAATCATACAAGTTCAGGAAATTGCACAGTTCGAACAATGCACTATGTGGCATAAAAATATACAGTTTTATTACTGTAAACAGTTACGTAAACTGTATTATCACTGAAAACAGCGTGGAGTGTAGTAAGATATTATAAAGGTGAAGAATGTCATTTTAGTGGCAAACAGAACTGCAATAATATTTGCTGTTTACAAAGAGACTTTGTTTCCCAAACGCACCCCCATCTACCATTGGTTGGGACTAAGATAGTCCCGCCTCAAACTCAAGCCATATATTGGCATGTCTGGCCAGTCAGGATGCTCAAACAAACAGAGCAATGATTTGATGGCTTTATTATACTTATTTAAGAAATGCTACAGCTAATGACTTTATTTCTATAGTTGTCTATAGTAAAAAGGACACACTTCACCATTAAAAGCGTTTGACCCTGGACTGTAGTGGAGAAACTAAACTTTCACTTCTCTTAAGGCCCAAAACATAACCTAAACAGATGTAAGTCTTACCCAATAGTATCTTTTATTGTTACGGCAGTTTGAAGAGAGTCTTACCATGTAAATCAGTTACTGTAGTCAGGTTGTTTACATATCTATAGCTAGCTAGCTAAACAGTAATAATTCTAGTTTAATAGCACTGACATTTAAAGGTAACTCTATCGCCCCCTTGAGTACTGAGTTTATTAATGCAACAGGACCGCAAGCATGCAAAGTATCGGCAAGCATTCACATCTTGCATAGAGTATGTTTCAGGCCTAAGGCACTACAATGCAGCCAAATGGGTCATTTGTTTGATATTACTGGTTTTTGAGAGATACATGTGACACATAACAGTATCATAACACTGTATATATGTTATTATAAGCTAAGGAATAAAGGTGCAGTGTCAGTTCATTTGATTTGCAGGAACTGGGCATAGAAATTGGTTCTGTGGGACATCTAATGTGAATGTGCTAAAAGGTGGATTGTTACTATGTACTCACTTCTTTTTAAGCCGGCGGTCTTTCTCTGCCTGAGTTCCCAGTTTTCCCACTGCAATATCCTGACCCATAAGCTCAGGATCAGAAACATTCCCTACTGATGGGGAAGAGTCATTAGTCCATCACCTAATAATATTGCATTGCTTTTGTTGATCAGCACAGAAAATAACTCGTCCTTCAGTTTGTAGCAGAAAACATTATACATACCGCGATTTAAACAGCTTCTCCAAAGCTATTTATATGATATACGTATAGATTTAGCTATACATAAATGTGTTAAACAGTGTCTAGCGTGTTAAGTTGTCTATTTATTTTAGCTGTGGATCTACTTTTCTAAATGGATGAACTTCTAGTTTATGCATTACTGTTGCAATTCCCCAGTAAACACGGAAAGTAATTTTCTGATGTTCTGTTTTGATATTCCTTGTGTGTGATGTGAAAGTTAATATGTTTGTCAGCTATGCATTATATTATCTATATTTTATCACTGTATATATTTACACTTATATATTTATACAGTATACATATATATTTGAAAGTTTTCAGGGTAACGGCCTGCCCTATAGACCCACAGTTTTGGCATGTTAATACAAACTTAATAACAACTCTCTGACAATTGTGTTTTCTTGAAGCTTTGTTTCTGTATTCTACCTTGTCCTGGCCCCACAAGTTCTTTTCCCAGCTGTCCCAGTCTGGCTTTCTCTTTCTTCCCGAACAGTCGTCCGATGGAGGACTTGATGCCTTTCTTCTTCGGCTGCTTGTGGAGGGAGTCCTGACTGCTGGCTACACTGCTCAGTGCGCTGGCCTCAGTCTCTAATGCAGCTGTCAGACTGGGGACAAGCACAAATAGACATCAAAACAGACATCAGCAAAACTGCTGGCAGAATGCGACAGGAAAGCATGTGACTGGCTCTCACCGAGCATCGTTGTGAGAGGAAGCAGGCAGCGTGTGTGTCATGCGGACTTGGCGAGGTGTGGGGGGTGGAGAGGTCTCGCATTTGATGGTGGCTTTGTCCTCTCGACCGTCCTCGTCCACGGCTGCGATCTACGAGGGGACAAAAACAAAACTGTTCTTTGGGGTTGAGCGATATTCAGATATTTAGATTCAGATATTGCCATTCCATAGAGCAAACAGGATGTAGACTTTGAATGTAAGGTGGTAGAATATGTGATGGAATTTTATTATGTTTTAATAAACTGTCATTTTATGCACTTTGGTGCAAAAGCAGTAAACTGGAACCCAAATTCGATATCAAAATTAAAATCTTGATTTGTTGTTTAACTTATTTAGAAATTATAGCAACTTATAACTGCAACTTACTGAATTTTTTAACAGTGTTTGGGAAGTGCATTTTTGATAGTCATGTGATAATTAGTGTTTTGGAATAATGATATTCCACTGTTGTAGATATGCCATTTTTCTAAATTGGGATTTTGTAAATTCCTCTTCCTATTTTCCACAATATTCCACTTTAATATCCTGTGGAGCAATAGCTCAATGCATGGCAAAACAAAGACAATTCTTAAACTCAAAAAACTGAAACAAAAATGGTTTACTCTTATTCTGCATATAAAAACGAAACCACAAGCTCCTTAGCAAACGGGTCACATGTTAAGTACCTTTCTCCTGTGCTTCCGCAAGTCACTGGGCTGCGGGAACAGAAAACAATGAAATTTAGCATGTTGGCGCCTGGTAATGGACAGTCCAAGCCATGAACGTACTCAACTGTAAAATAAATTACTTTACATAGCATTACATTGAGTCATTTATGAGTTAACTGGTTTTGAGGCTTTACAAAAGGCTTTGTGTGACATGAAAATATAGGCTGTTAAAGCACCATATTTTAATGGAGGATATATAGGGTAATATATACAGTATGTATGGGTGGTATTTATAGGCATGGTATATAGTGTATGCTTGCATACCAGTGTCATGACCCCCATACGCTCCATGTCACGGGCGGGGCTGCGTGGGGTGAGTTTAGGGGTGGAGTGTCCGCTGGGAGGGGAGGAGGAGGCCAGGGAGGAGGCGGTGGCTGAGGCAGTGATGGAGGCTCCAGGATGGTGCACCCGCGCCAGATTCAGCCCCTCCAGACTCACGCTGGCCACACGGTTTTCGATTTCCTCTGCCCTCAGTTCCGTCGACTCCTTCTCCTCCTGGATCAGCCTGGAGATTAGAGACAGTTTAGCCCACACTTGGATCATAACAGTTTATTGACAATCAGCTCATGGCATTTTAGGCTTTAACATTATTGGAGTGCTTAGCCTGCCGTGTGTTAATGAAACACATTGTAGAACAACCAGTTACACCTAATACCAGCTTACTGTAATGGATAGTCAAATGAAATACACAATAAAGGTGCAAAAGCAATCACAAGATTACAATATTGTCCAATCGTATCATACCTACTGCACTTATGTAATAAATGACCAATTTTACACACATTTTAGAAGAATTTAAAGCTTATGCCTCAAACTGAGATTGTTTTTCAGCCTGAGCACAGGATTCAGGGTAGAAAGATGAGATTGTACTACAGTTTCTCAGGTCTCAGACGGTATGCTGTGATTTTAATTTGCTGTATGATGCCAGTCTCCACCTGCTGCACATATCTGAAGAGATCAATGGCACAACCCTGATGACTTGATTATTGAGTTATGTGGAAAAATCACCAATAGGAAATGCAATCTGTGGAGACCAAAGCTGTCAGGTGACTCAGAGAATTTACATCCTGCCTTTGAGACATGGAGTTATGGCTTCAGGCATGTTTTAAGACAACCCTGCTGCAGAGCTGCGACATTAAAAACAGATTAAAGAAGCAACATGTACAAAATATTGGTTCAGTTTTTTTTATCACTCTCTTCTCATCAAAATGTCTTTAGCAATGAATGAATGAAATGTAATGAATGTCATTTTAACCATGTTTTAAACGCTGGAGTTGCCAGAATTGACACTCTCTGGAAAGTAGACAGTACCTGCAAATGGCTTATACTTATAATTGTCTTCACATTAAACTGACATAGCAGAAATTAAATACAATTGTAGTTAATTCTGCTTTTTTAATGCATTGTAATGTCCAAAGAACTGGACATCACCTTAACTATAGAAGAGCTACAAAATTTGCTCAGACACAGACACTCTAAGAAAAATAGTGTTTTTGTTTTACTGGCTGAAGACTGATGCAATGGGTGGCAAATATCAAGGTTCAGATAAAAATTACATATTTGAAAACATGAATCAGAAAGAATAAGCTTAAACTCCAGTTTATATTCTCGCCGTGGATGTTTCTTATGGACCTGGTTTATTGAGCACATTGTAAAGGAACCATCAATCAGGTTGCAAACAAATAAACAATAACAACCTATCAACTTTTAATAGTTTTACAGTTAGCTGTAAGACATACAACAGTCGCCTAGTTGTCCTATACCTCAAAACCACAAATACTGTAATAAGAAGGGGAAAATAGACAGTGTGCTTCCAAACACAGTGTTCACTAATAGCATATTTTAATTGTATATTGAGCTGTATTTAAGTATAGTATCAAATTAAGCTGATAACAATGGATGCACATTTGGTACTATAGAGGTTTTACATCTTTATGGAAGGAAGGGAGGAAAAATAGGAAGGGTGGAAAATAGGATACATACAGGGAATTCTCACTAAAAAATACAGGAAAGTAGACCACAGAGAAGGAGCTAAAAAATTTACATTTGTCTGCCAAAAGTGGCTCTTGGCAGCTTTGTGAATTTAAAATGACCTTTAAAAATCCAACTAAAGCTTTATAAAAAAGTTAAAGAAGGGCTCAGGTATATCATGTTTGTTCTGCTCCCTGCAAATATTAATTGTAAAGTTCCTCTGAATTTAACAAATTTCAAACTCCTTGGAAAAAAAATCCACAAATCCGCGAGGGTCACAAAATGTGAGACAATATGCACGGATAATGAAAAAATATTGTGACTTCTACAAAAATGACTCAGAAATTTTCACACCATTACCTTCAACAGCTTGTGTTTCATAACCACAGAACTGCCTCCACTTAAATAATGTTAAATTAGCCTCCACTATATGCACTGCATGAACAGCCTACAGGGGAAACCCTGAACTCTGGCTGATATTAAAATCTGCATATACTGTGCCTGAAGGCGCAACTCAGCTTTCGGAAGCACAAGAAGGCCATTTAAGTTTTTTTTACATAATGTTTGTAAAAGAGCCCCGATACCGTGAACTTCCAGAGTCTCTCTAGACATGCAGAAGTTTAAATAACCGTGACAGTTAAACATCAAAAAATGAACTAAGAGATTATCTAGGGAGCAGCTGTTATTTGTAGATTATGAAAGAAATCTTAACGGTTAAATCTAACACACGGGTCTCAAGTTCAATTCCATGTAGCAACCGAATAGAACTTCAGAGATCATAGTGGAGGAACCTCAGGAATGTCAGTGTACTTGAAGTCACCTTGAACCAAAAGTATTTGCTAAATAAACACCTAATAAATAAACAAGAGCAAACTGGGATTTGGACAGGAGACTCGGGGTCTGTTAGTGGAAAATGAAAATAAGAAAAAATAAAATACAGATTTCTTTCAGATTTCAATTTTGACATGATTTATGCATTTTTAATATACACACAAACGTGGTTGTTCAATCTTAAAGATTGCGTCATCCACAAATACTAAAGATACAACAAGCCCACGTAACACCATATAAGACAATCAGGGTTTAGGCCCCATACTGTCACTGCACTTGTCAAGACTGACACTGAAATAATAATATGATGAAACATGTGATGAAAGGTACCACTTCCTTTTATTGTTTTCGAGGATGATACACAAAAGTTGATATCCTGAAATCTTAGTGATTTGCATTATGGCCATTGGTCAAATAATTTCCTCCTGCTCCGGCTACTACATAAGTAATACACTTAGACA
>JAZGTJ010009981.1:0-18691 GCA_036877575.1 Botia almorhae | reverse complement strand
AACAGCCCACTGTTTGTCACTTGGAAAATCGGCCGGGACAAGCGGTTGAGGGGTTGTATAGGTACATTTTCTGCCATGAACCTGCACTCAGGACTCAGGGAGTACACCCTTACCAGGTACAAGACTTGTTTCTGTTTTATGTTAATATATATTAAAAGGCAATATAGAGGCAAAAATATTAGCCCCTCCGTTAACTTACCCTATTTGTTGAGCTAGACGCTCAAGGTCAAACCGTCCATATGAAATATTTGGAAAATGCCTCAGTCAAGAGTAAAAAACTCTTTACAAAGTCAGTCTAAGAAAGTTTAGACACAGATATAATTAGCAAATTATCACATTATCTGTGCTGAATTGCGAAAGATCTGTGTAATTCCACTAAATGAATTATAGTAACCTAAAAATAATACATTGGTAGTTCAAAGTATGGTCGTGTATACTTAGTTTGGGCCTGTTAATGCCTTAGCTGACTTACTGCACATAAAACTGACAGGAGAAAGTATTATAACAGAACAGATTACTTGTACTGCCTTTGAAGACCATCTGTGACATCTCTGTCAGCTCAAATAGAACGTGGAGAAGTTGTGACCTTGCTCCCATGCTAGGCATCCATCTGTAGAACTGCAGCCACATCCTTCCCACTGCAGGGATGAAGACACCAGAGCAGAAGCTTGGGCCTTGGCTCAACTCGACCCTGTATCTGCTGCCAAGTTACCACTTCTCTATACTTTCATTATCTTTGAAGCTCATATATAATCCATAACAATGTTATATTAACCTTTAGGCTCGAGTTAGTAAATCAGTGTCATAAATATTACAAACCTATGATCCAGTGCAAGATTGTTAAAGAACCCTATAGGACAAGGCAGTTTGGTGATAAATTGAAGACCATCACGATGGTCTAGTTTAGGATATGGGCTTTGTTTAGGGCTTTTGTGTCTGCCTTTCAGCAGATTATAGTCAGCAGATTTTTGTTTCCTTGTCAGTACTGAAAATATTTAAAGGTGTGATTTTGTTTGAAAATTTAAACAGAATTTTTTTAAATTTCCACATTGTTGATGTTTGTTTGTTATGTAGCCCAGCCGTAGCACATACCAAAATGAAGATATTGGATATTGGTATTTCCAAACTGATTATAACAATAATGTTTTTTATTTTGTATCTATATTTTCTTGGTCAGTTTTCTCTCTCAGTGGTCTTGATCAGATCTAGTGTTTTTATTTACAAGTCAGTTCATTTTCATTTTAACTGTGATTTTACATTGAGATGATTCAGGCATGTTTTAAAAGGGAATATTGTAGCTAGCATTTTTCATTGCTTTAAATTCACTGCAGTTTTGAAATAATGAAACAGAGGAAGGTGTGGAGGAACAAACATTTTTTTGTTTCTTTCTTTTGCGTGAAATAACTGGACCACACTTCCTCACTGGCTGTCAGTGTTCAGCAGGCCTGGCCTCAGCACACACATGGATAACGGCAGAGGAGAGCGTAAGGGGCGGCAGGAGGATTGGGCTTGTTTTCCATCTTCTGTGCTTTCCGTCATCTGCTGGGGCTCCCTTAGAGATGTTCTGTCATATTTTTTTACTGTGTAAACACAAAGATAAAAGGAATGACATGGAGTTTTGTGTGGTTGAGGGAAAAACAATGCAGAATTTATTGTGCCGCTGTGGTGTAATGGTTGTTCCATTGTCCAAGTGGTCTGGTGTTCGCTTTTGTTTTATTCGTTGTGGCGGCTGAATCGGCGCCTTCACAGTTGTTTATCATCCAGCCTTTTCTGTCAGGTCACAGAAGTAATCAGACTAAACTCCCATGAAGCCAGGTGGACAGGAAAAAATACGGTTATTGTGGGAAGGCTCTTGAAACCCAAAGTCTGCTCTCACACATAGACATCTGGAACAGCAGTTCCTATTGGCTGGGAGTTTAAGCAATTGCTGGCATCTCATTGGCAGATGCTGTTGCTAGGCTGATTTCACTCTGGCCTAAAGGGTCGGTTGTACATCAGAAGAGTTCAAAAGCTGAAGCGTCTTTTTCCATGTGAAAAAAGAATTTTGATGGTTGTGCTTGATTTGTTCATTTTAACATTTACCAGACTCAGGGAAATACAGTAAAATTACAACAAGTTAGCGTAATTGATTGAGCTCGATTGTGTTTAGTGTGTCCAGATGGTGTGGAGAAATGAACCTGTGCATCTTGCATTGCAATATACATACAATTTTTATTCTCTTTTTATTTTTATTTTTTTTATTAAATAGCACAGGAAAGACAGACAGGAAAACACAGGGAGGGAGAACAGGACATAACTCAGGCAGGCATGAAAATTAACTTTGTGCCTCTTTGGCCAATGGCGAATGACCATAGGTTTTTTTGCTGGCTGTAAAAACTGCCTTATTTTATGCAGTTTATATGCACAATTTAAGAATACACAGGTGAGGTGTACATAACAGTATTTATTTAAAATTTATTACAAAAACTAAATTTAATGTTTATTGTCCGTTGTTGATTGCCGATTTTGGAATTGACATAACAGGAATTTAATACTTAAAAATGTAACTGCTAGTGTATGTGGTTATATGGCCAATGCTGTTCATTTTAGGAGGCTGTCGGATATATTAGCTTCACTACTTTTCTACAGTAAATACAGTCAGTGAGAATTTTGTAGGAGTAAATCAGTATCCTGAGCAGAACTCTGAATATTTTTCTTTATTTTCTCAGGCTCTGTTGGATATTTGTGGTCGCAGACATTTATCGGAGAAAGTTTTGTTTTTATATCCTGCATTCTTTTTTAGCTAAATATGCCTCAAGCTTACCAGAGAAAGTCACAAAAAGTCCAGGCTTAGAAAAACAAAGGCTTTGATTGCAGTACGTTAGCTTATGTAGGACTTTTTTGAGCAGTCTGTTCATTTTGGTGAAACAGCTGCTACACCTCAAACCTTTGGACTGGTCTGTTGGATAAATGCTGGAAATTCTTGCAGCCAGGAATTTAGGAGCCAGCTATCTAGATGCAAACTGTTATAACAACAAAGTCTTTGTCTTCACGTTCTATTCATAACTGTTAAAGGGGGGTTGGGGGCCAATGCTTGTTCAAATATTTGATGCTGCTATTCTAACAGTCTGCTTAGCCTTTGCCTCTTAGTGTAATAACATGGCACAGCACCTTGTTTGTGTTATGGCTCTTATCAGGTCTCTGTGTGTTTGTAGACTGTAGACTATCACAGTATATTTCTTGTGAGTTTGTACGTCTTGTTAGTGGCAAGCAGCAAGCTTGCTAATGCATGCATGGCTACGATTAATGCTCATGGTTGTTCATTTGAAAAACCTCCAAAAGAAGTATTCAAATTTTGTATTTTCCTGCATTGTTTGTGGTATAGATATACAAGACAAAGAGAGGTATGTTGTTACTTTCTAAGCAATTGCATAATTTTCCACCCCGTGGGCAATGAAATAAGCTACAAAAACCCCATAGCATCTTTGAAATGGGGAAACGAGCGACTGTCATCTTGGCAGAAAATTTTGTACAGGCAAGTAATGTTTTCTTGAACAGGTGGTACCTTGATGGCTGAAAAATGCAGCTGGAAAGCTGAATTGCAGGTTTGGAACATTTGTTCATAGTTCTACTCCATATAAGAATACTTGGTCCTAGCTAGGTTCTGTGCAACACTTGGTCTTAACTAGGTTTTGTGCAAATTTAGTCTACTGTAAGTTTTTAGGACGTCAGATTGATAAACATGGCTCAAAAGTCACCCTAAATCAAGATGTATCGCAGAGTAGTGTTGTCAGCTAGACATAATGCAGTGAGTCCTTTTACATTGTTCTCACTGTTTTATTGATGTGTGCACGCTGCAGGAGAAACAGTCAAGCTTTAATCAGCTTAATTGCTTCTCGGGGGGGAAAGGAGATGGTAATTAAGAACAGACAAGTAACAATGCACTCCAAGGGTCTGTTCACACAGGACGCGCTCTTGCATTAAAGCAGCTACATGCAAGTAAAAAGGGACATTTAGCCTTATTTAACACATTAAAAAATGTTTCATAATAATGCACAAAGATTTAATTCATTTGAAAGATTGTCAATTGAGTGATGCTTTCTATCCCCACATTAGTGCAGTTATGGCATGTACTAGCAGTAACTAACTGGCCGAAGCTAAACAGCCAAACCCTTGAATTTGCATTATTGAAGCTCATATATAATCCATAACAATGTTATATTAACCTTTAGACTCGAGTTAGTGAATCAGTGTCATAAATATTACAAACCTATGGTCCAAGGCAAAATTTGTTAAAGCCTATAGAACAAGACAGTTTGGTGAGAAATTGAAGACCATCACAGGCTGGTGGTCCAGTTTAGGATATGGGCTTTGTATCCTTAGTACTCGGACATGACGGTGACAATCAATCATGAAAACGATGGTTATGTGAGTTTGAAAAGAAGTCTGATTGTTTAAGTGTTGCAAAAAAGTGTTATTGTCCTGTCATAGTTTTGTCAGCATTAATTTTCGTAACACTGTTTTAATGAATCTTTTCAGTATCTCCATGATGCACGTGCCCAGCCCGTGTACTTGAGTAGCTGTTTTTTAGACCCATTGATCAATCAAATGAAAAATTTACAAAAATACCCATCCCTACACCAGACAGCACTTATTTACTAAATTAAGTCTGTACTTGGTACTAGCAATACTATAGAAAATTACCCTTTGTCACTGACACTTTCGTCACCTTAGAGTCTAATCTGATGACCTCAGGTCTTCTCAGTGCTGACAAAATGGTTGCCAAGGGAAACTCACCTCTTCTAAGGTTGTTGGTCTTTTTTTGAAAGTGATAGGCTTACTTCGTGGATTTTTCTCTTTCAGAGACGTTATCACCTCTAATGTGTCTGCCAGTTTGTGTGGGTGTGTTTATGCTGTACCATTTTGAGATCCCTGAATCATTCATCTGTCTAAGCCTTTTTTGGGTGCTCATAAACCATGTGGAAATGATCGATTAGACCAGAGGTTCTCAACCTTGGGGTCATGACCCCACATTAATTTACAAGAAATGCAGATAGGTCATGAAAGATTTCTGAACCGGGTCGCAAGATGCTGAAAAAAGATGCGCCAGAGACAGCAATTATGAAATTGACATAAATAGAAAAAATTATTATACTTGATTTGCCACCTTTGAGATTCTAAAAATTGTTTACATGTAGGCATTTAGCAGATGCTTTTATCCAAAACGACTTACAAGGTGAGGAAAACAATGAAGCGGAAATCATGATGCAATAACGTCTGCCGTGCGTAGATTATTAAAGTATTAAAGTAAAGATTATTTCTGTTATATAAGTGTGTGTAAGGGTAAGAGTGTGTAAGAGTCTTTGTAGTGCAAAAGCACTAAAGAACTCTAAGGGCACTGCAAGAATTTTGGGCCATAGCGTGATCTGTTGCGTTAAACCAAGGAACAGTTTGTCTCAAGATTGGTTGTCATGTACTGACCTGTGTGTGTGTGTGTGTTTAAGCTATTGTTCATAGCTTAGAGCCTTTTGTATCACGTAACTGTAATACCCTGATGGATTAAGTGTTCTTCCATTATGTATTTGGACTTCTAATTGTAGGACTTCATAAACAAAAGCTCTCTGTTTAGTCCACAAAATTTAATCTGAATGTTTGCTAGTTTTATAGTATTTACATTTACATTTATGCATTTGGCAGACGCTTTTATCCAAAGCGACTTACATTGCATTATACTATACATTGTTTCTAAGTATGTGCAATCCCTGGGTTCGAACCCATGACCTTGGCGTTGTTAACGCCAAGCTCTAACCACTGAGCTACTGGAAAGCCTTATAGCATGTTACAATTGTGATGTAAGCAAACTATTAAACTTAATTTACACATCAGGGATTATGTTTTCTAGGAGGATGACACCAGGATGTCTTTATGGATGTTTTCACACCTGAGCATTTGTTTTGGAACCTGGTGCGTTTTCCCCCTTGTTTCGGTTCAATTAGGCATATATGAACACAGCAATTGCACTCAGATCCGCACCAAAACAATTACTCAGAGACCGCCTGAATGGTGGTCTCTGCCCGATTGCAAACAAACTCTGTAGCGGTTTGCAATAACTAAAAGCAATCCGACACAATGGACCAACAAACCTGGCTGTATCACAATGTATGATGGTTTGCTTAAATAAAAAATTATGTTTACTTAACGCATTTAAATAATCGACACGCTGCAATTTAGTAAAGCAAATACTATACCTGTAAAATTATTATATTAGTATTACTAAGCAGTGTGCGTCGTGTTGCTTGGCAACTAGTATGCTGAATCGTTTCTGAATACATAGCTTGATTTATTATTTGTTATGAATAAACTACAGTTAAACCATTTTTCCCCTTGGGTCTTATTGTTTTATTAACCATGAACATACCTTTTATCTGTTTGGTGACAATTTCAAAATCAAAGCGCGTCTTTTCCTATTTGTCTTCTAATTGCTCTTCTCCACAATAGGTGAATGGTAAGAATGTTGTCCCACCTAAGTTTTGATTCCTGCTCAAAATAATGAACTACTATAACAGCAGTTACCAAAAAGGCCGGAATAATCCCACGAAAGTTCTGTCTGTCCATCCTGTCCATATTGAAAATATACTCATCAAGACACATTTCTAAAGCTAAACCTCTTTTAACTTAAGACACTGTGTCTTTAAAAGGAAAAGCTCAAGGAAGGACATGCTAGAATAATAGCAAGACATGCCACAATTGTTAAAAACAATCAACCAGCACGTTTACATACTTACAGATGTATGTAAGTATGAGATGGGCTCATACCCCCACTAATGTGATGGGCTGTAATAACGTAGTCATCTCTGACTCAATCTGATTCTTCATATATGGATAGTGCTGTGCTGCCATCACCATTTTTTATTTGCTCCGCCATGTGAATTCCTGCCGAGCATGACAGAAATAGCGTAAAGCAGAACTCACAGACATTTGAGAAACGGCTGTCATGCATTGTTGCATTAGATGCATGCACACAGTGGTCATTCATTGCTTGACTGCCAAAGGCCCTGCGCCCCTGTCAAATCTTCTTTGGTTAACATGCCATCATAGTGGCCTCAAATAGTGAAAAGTCATTTATAGCAAACGATTATTGGCTGGGTGATGTAAGACACAGTCGGAAATATTCACCATGCTGGATGGCTCCAACGGAGTCCCCAATATTGGAGAGTACAGGGCCAAAATAGAACGAAAATATCATTTTCATTCCACTTCACAATTATGTGCTATTACATAAAATCTCAATAAAAAACAGTTTTGTGGTTGTAATGTGACAAAATGTGGAAAAGTTCAAGGGTATGAATACTTTTTCTAGGCACTGTAACTGACTAAAAAACACCAATGAAATTATACTGTTTTTAAAACAGAAATTGTCATACTTTGTTTTGAAATTTTTAAGATGACACGTCAGGTTATATAATTTAGACTCCTCTGTTTTGTAACAATAAGTTATGCTCCTACTACTTTTTAATGTAAGAAAGCATGAAAGTGTATTAGCAAAGTTTGTGTACGCAGTTAACCTAAATTCTCACATAAGTCACAAAATTAAAATTATGGCTTCGATTTGGCAATTCTCTGTATAGCTGTTTTTGGATTTCAGTTTGTGTGATGTTTTGAAAAGCAATCAGGCAGAATGTAATTTTATTTTTGCACAAAGTGTTTATATAGGTCAATCTGTTATATGTTTTCCATTATCTTGTGGTTTATTGTGGTGTATAGTACATTATGTTCATTTATTAATTTTTGAATGGTACTAATACTTCATTAACAATAAAGTAATATTATTGCTTACATAATCTTTATAACATTGATGTAGCATAGTGGGGCAACAAATTTCTGTTCAGCTTGGCATCTAGCAAGAAAATGTGCGTACATGTGACAGCCCAAGGCTTTGGATTATCTAAATTAATGGTTTCTTAATTACTTTCTGATTCTGCTCCCACTTTGTCTAATGGCTTCATTGCTTTCAACCGTTTCAAGGATTGTTTCCCTGAGGGGAAAAGACGTCACCTCATTTGTATTTTATGAGTGTCCCATCTGTTGCTGTTTTGCAGCAGTTTTGTCGTGGGCTAAAAATGTGCTAAAAGATACACTGATGGTGTTAAGTTGTTTTTATCAGACAAGTTTTATTAGGCAAGTTTTTTTTGCAAATGAAATGCAGTCTGACATTGTTGTTTTGTACTTTTTACTTTTTTGTCAAAGCAGTGCCTAAATGTTAATTGCACTTTCAGGGTGATGTGGATTTGTCCTGAAACCCTTCCTGTTTCTTCCACAGTGCCCTTAAAGACAGCCGCTTTCCCCCGATGACAAGGGACGAGCTGCCGCGCCTCTTCTGCTCAGTGTCTCTGCTCACCAACTTCGAGGATGTTGGTGATTATCTAGACTGGGAGGTAAGACTCCAGGAGCTATCAGCTGTGATCTAATAATACATGGGTGTTCTGTAAGTGATCGATTATTCACATCTTTCAAACAAACAATCTTGTGTATTTCTGGTGTAGTTTTTTAACAGATAAAATTAATGCAATATAAAGTAGTATTTTTCTGTTTTGCATATATTCCCTCTCTTCACTGCAGAGAATTTGACTGTTTACATTATTATCTTGCCAAGATAATCATAACCGAACCAAAAAACTGTGATTCACCACCCACGGTACGTACTACAGTACTCTCATGGCGTACGGAATACCACCCCCTGCTTCCCTGGCCCATTTTTAAGGGTGACTTCACTTTATATCACAAAACAAAGTTTCAAGTAATTAGTACACTTTTAACACCTAATAAGAGCTGTATTTTTTTTTTTAAATATTATACACCAGGGTGTGAAATTTAGCATGGCATTGCGGGTATTGACCACTTTTCCTTTCCCACAAGTTTCATGCTAAATATCAAACAAATTCCCGCAAACGTATGAACTTGTGAATTAAACCACAGAGGTATATTGTTACAATACAACATTTTTGACAAAGATATTGATATGACTGCTTACACACAAGCATTCAAATGTGGTCGAATACTAGATTATGTATTTCAGTTATTGGCAGCACCATATTGTTTGCTCAATTCAACATTGACTTGCTACTTTTAATCTCTTCAGAAAAGACAGTTGTACATTCCACCTTCAGGTAGTTTCTCTGAGGTTGTATTCGACCTGTGAAAGGTTTCTTTGTAGTCTTTTGAGGGGTGGTATTCCCCTCAGTGTGCTGTGTAATTCACACTGCATCTCAGTCTGGAACCCTCCCGACACCCTCAGAGATGAGGCTCTTTCAAGGTCTGCTCACATACCCAAGAGAAGCGCCACCCTCACTCTTCAATTCCGTTGAATATTCTGACAGCTGTAGCTCATAGTTGGGCAGCTTACAAATTGGAGGATCAGAAGGAAAGAGATGGAAAGAGCAGTGCGGCATCAGCCACTCTCTGTCCTCGCATTCAAATGAACCACAGGGCCTGCTGACTTAGCCTGGCATTTTGCCACTTAGTCTGATTCAGGGCGTACACACACACATACACAGGAGTGCATGCACACTTGCGCTAACATTCTCCGTCCTCAGTGACCCAGAGCAGCACAGACAGAAATGTGCTCTGGGCGAGAAGCAATGACGTATGCATGTGTGCGCCGCATGTGTCTTTTGCGTGTGTGATTTAATACAGAGGGAACATTTCCTGCCCATGTCTGTTCCATTGTTCTGAGTACACTGCTAGGTTAATTTTCTCCCACTTCCTGTACAATGTGAAACGTATCACTCGCTCAGACAGTTGTGTATCAGACAGGATGTGTATCTTTTTGCGCACCCAGCGGGTAGCAGTCATAGGTCCTTAACTTTCTTGCATTCTTTGCCATCTGTTTACAAAACTGTCTTTTGTTCAGATCTTGGAGATAGATCAGAAATCCTTATTTTGCTTCATTACTGCTTTTGTCCCTTTGTTAACAGTGACCCAGTTCAGTGCAAGAGATTGTGTTTACATACCACAAACCTGGAGGTGAATGGAGGTCTAAAACAAAAGTGAAGCTCTGCTTTAATACGTCCCTTATTACTGATGTTTGCTAAAGAACCCATTACTGTTTCTATTGCCCATAATTCATTCTTCTTGTCCTTTGACCTACAGCAACCTTTTCTCAGGTTCACCCAGCGGATGACAGAATGGCAAAAATATCCTGTAGACTTTATAAAGGGATTTATAAAGGGGAACCACACATACCTTGGATCAAAACGCTACACAGAAATGCTTTTTAACTCTGAATGGATGTAAAATTTGTAAAAAAAAAAAAAATAATAAAAAACTTGATTGTGTTTGTTTATTATATAAGAGCCTTATTGATTGTAAACATGCTTTAGCCCAGACAACTGTTTGCAAGGATGTATGCTAAATGGAGTCAGTAATGTCCCTTAAAAAGATTTGATTTGAGATTAGAGCCATACTGCAGAAGTTGTACAGAGGTATAAAAAGCCTCTATTATAGAACTACCATTAATACCTTACGACCATTCCAATTTGTAAAAGGTGTTGCACATCTTTGTTTTCATTCAACAGGTTGTTTTTACAATTGATGTCATTTTCGCCGCAGTCGTGTGAAGATTAAGTATAAAGGACTGTATTTTCAAAACATCCCCCTTTTATTCCCAGGTGGGTGTTCATGGCATTAGGATAGAATTTTTTAATGAAAAAGGATCAAAGCGCACCGCCACCTACCTGCCAGAGGTTGCGAAGGAGCAAGGTGAGAAGTATCACGTTTCACATTGATGTCAGCTGTGGGGTAAACAGACAATCAAGACCAAAAGGTAACAACGTGACATTGTTTTTTGGGACTTTTCTTCTCCATAGGATGGGACCACATTCAGACCATAGATTCCTTACTTCGAAAGGGAGGTTACAAAGCTCCCATCACAAATGACTTCAGGAAGACTATTAAGTTGACCAGGTGAGATTGTCAGCTTTTAGTTGATGAGTCTACAGGCAGATGAACTGTTTGAAATACTGAACTCATTTTATATGTATATGTATGTGTTTGAAGCGAAAGTGACATATTTTTGGGATATAAGTAATGTATAAGTAAGTATGAATGGGTCTACTCATGACGTTGTATTGAGAGGATCGATCCTCGCTTAAAATATTGATACAAGATCTTGTAGCTACTAACTTTATTTTCATGGTAAATACACAAGCTTAGAGTGAGTGAAAATAGAATGACACTTTGCTGTCATTCAAACACAGCTGACAGTATTGACAGACTGACAGATTACTAAATGCTACACAAAAGGAATAGCTTGTTTTTTTGTGTTTATATATATATATTAGCCTCTTTAGAGGCACATTGAAAAGCGTTACATTACCTGCCTTTTCAGCAGTTTCAGACGGCTCTTTACAGTTTATTATGTTGAAAACAGACAGCCACATGATAATGCATGTTAAAGGAGTGTCTCCATGCTTTGCTTTTTGCTCCAGTTAGCCCCTGCTGGTATATGCTAGGCTTGGGACCATGAACGTGTTTGGTTGCCATCAGCCAATTACCATTGTCTTGACACCACAGGGGTGTGGTTATATGTATAATTCTTATTCATTTGAACGGAGGCAGCTGAATTTTGCACTGTATTTTATGGAGACAGCAGGGCCTCCAGCCAAAAGTGCATTAAAAATAATCAAGTCTTGAGGTTATGAATGCTTGAAATAACCCTTCGTCATCTTAACCAGAAAGAATGTTTTAAAATGTTTTATTCTAAGGTTTATTAATGTTCAGGTTTAAGAAGTCTGTACTAAGACGTTAGGAATTTGGAGTCAATCATATCACTCAAAACTGTAAAATGTCTGGTATGAGTTTTGCCATATAATGGTTAAAATCTGTTTATTGCGCATCTGTTGTGTATTGTCAGTTTTTTTTTAAAGCTTGAGAGACTTCTAACAGAATTCACTGTCTTCCACCGTCTTACATTTCATTGTTTTACTTTAATTGTATGGAAAACAAACACCACCTACAACAGCATTTTACTGATCTGATGGTTGCCCCCTTTCCCCCCATTGTTTCAGGTACCGTAGTGAAAAGATGACTATGAGCTACGCAGAATACATTGCCCATCGCCAGCATCATCACTACCAGAATGGCATCGGGCACCCTCTCCCACCATACAACCATTATTCCTGACAGCGAGCCGCATGACCAGTCACTGGACCTCTCCGCGGACCTCTTCCCGGGAGAGCCCGCCCCCTCGTGGTCTAGCTATCTGTACTACTGTACCATTTTATGATGATAGTTTCCGTTGCCATGTTGACAGTCAGATGGCGGCATGGCAGCGGGTGGCAAATAAGCATAAATTGATTTTGAAGCGGAAAAATACAATTCATTTATTTTCTCATTTTTATTCTTTGTATTAATTTAGTTTTTGCAGCATATATATCAACATATAACCCCTTGTTTTTAATAAGCAAATAAACAAGTATTAAGTTGTTTTTTCCAACAAATTTCCTAATCAGGTTTTTGAGTCTGTGGATGGAAATAAGTTTTATTAACGATTGGGCTAGTCTTGAAAAAAGGAACTTGCTCAAAGTTTATGTATGCTACGCTTTAGTAACATGATTTATTTGGCACAATGTAGTTAATTTTTCCTTTTAATCATTTCTCATTAGACGTTATATCACATAGGCACCCACAGGGTTCAATGGATTTTGTTTCCTCTCTGTGCGATTCCCCTGAAAATGTTCTTTTGTGAGGGTAGATTTTTCATTTTTCCTGTTTTATTGTAAACTCTTCTGTTGTGTAGTGGTGTTGGTTGTAGGGTTGTGCAGTGCAACTAAATTAGCCAGTATGCAACTAGTTGTCGACTGACGTAAGTCAGTCATGTGTTTGCTTATTCTGTGTTGTGTGCACAAGCTTGTCATAAGTTTGAAACCACTTAATTAAATTAGTCATTAGGTGCACCAGAATAATTTCCCATAATGCAAAGCAAAGCTGCTCTTAGCATTAATGGAATTGCCTTGAATTAAATTGAACTCAGATTAACAGTCATTTGCTCTTTTTGTAGTGTTGCTTATAGAAAAATGCATATAAATCCTTTATGTTTAGTGGTGTTTCCTATTTTTATCATGTTACAGGCTGTATTAGGTATTAGTGGCGCTGCTTGCGAGATGTTGCAAGTACAGGTCTGTGGATCAGAGTAAGGCAGCAAATGGCGAGGATTTTTTGAGTCAGGGAGACTTTTCTGGACAATAGCTAGTGAACTTGCTGGCAAGGTCTGTGACCACAATGAGTGTCTGAAACTCACTAAATGTGCTGTTATCTTTTTCATCACACAGAGAGGAAAACTATTTGTAAGCGACTTTAGTAAGGTCAAATGACAGGGATGGGCTAAAAAAGCCATACTCTTTCACTGCATGCTGTGGCACAATGGTTTCTCTAAATGGCTGTTTTAATTAATTTTACTGTGGTCTGTTTACCTGGCACTGTAATCTTCACTCTGCTCTCAGGAGGACTCTTTGGAAAGCTTAATTTTTATATATATTTTTTAATTTTCTGGTATTATGGAGGAATCAGACCCACGTAATGTTAGACAGTAGCTTAGCGTCACATGCCACTGTATCACCTCACCATGCTTAAAATGAGCAATGTGATAGAGAGGATTATAAATTGAGCAGATTCAGCTGCTGACTCCTCAAAATCTTATGGCAAAGCTTCTTTGAATAATGTTGTTCATTCTGCAATGTCACAAAATATTATTTGAGAACAGTTTTCATAGCTTTCTCATATCATAGCTATCCCACGGTATGTTCATTTAGAGCGAGATTTTGGTTTATTTCCATACGGCTATTATAAGAAAGTTTTTCCATGCTGTTGACCGAATATTAAGGAACGCATGTCAGGCTGTCTGTAGTTGCGGTGGACTAGCTTCTTACAGTTAGAAATGGAAAGGCTCTTTGACATCAGATAACTAATTTCTTTTTCATATGCAAAATGTTAAGGGCTTTTGGGGTTCCATCCACAGTCATTCTCTAGCTCACTAAAACCTAAAAAAATTATTTCAGTTGTGTTGCCTTAAAAAAAAATAGTGGTTACAATGTGGACCAGGAAATGACGCCCTGAAAGCTTGAGTATTGTCTCAGATTTTTGTGAGTCTCCTTTTGTGAGTTTGAGGCTGATTTGGTTAGGTTGGCAGGCTGTTTAGGTTTTGGTCACAGCTGGAATTGTGAGGCAAGGATGCGTGTTTGCCAAACCAATAAGTAATTTAAAAAAAAAATTACTTTCATTTTCTTTTCAGCGAAGCCATCCACTGCCCAGCTTTTTTTTGATGTGTTTATCTAAATCCCATCTACCCCCGAGTAGATCATTTATGAAAAGTGCAGTGATGCATTTGTTTTATTAGATTTTTGTAAAAACCCTTTAACTTAATGCCACTTTACAGTCTCCATTTTGAACCTCCAGTTTTTTTTTAACATCCTATGGTTGACCTGATTTTTTTTTCTTTTTAACATCCTATGGTTGACCCGTCAGGGCCTCATTTTGTGGTTCACTAAAAAACCGAACAGCACAAACTGAATATTTTTTTTCTGCTGCAAAACCAACTAAAGTCTTTGCATTTGTGAGAAAACTAATGTATACACATTTGCAATACATTTGTTGCATGAATAGGGGGCCTCCTGTTAAAACACAGCATGCTTGTTTCACTGATATATAAATATGTAGAAAAAGACAATATAAAATGGTGCTATCAGACCTCATGTTGGGGGTGGTCGCAGTAAATGCGACTGGTCATGCGGACTCATTGTTCATATCAGACTTTATTATTATCCTCGATATATGCAGATCTGTTTTACAGGTGTGTTTTTTTTTGCTACCAGTGTAACAATCTCCTGCAGGTTTGAAAGGACAAGTAGTCATGAGTCTAACCCCAACCTTCCCTCATGGCCTGGGAGGATACATGCATATATGCTTATCATCTCATCTGTTGTAGATCTGCGTATTTACACAATAGACAAATACCCTGGAGTTTCACTCTCTACATGCATTGTTGGATGCAGTTGACGTTTATCTTTGTATATTGCCATTTTGAACTGCGTCTGGTTTAACCAGCCTCTAGTTCGTGAAGTAAGTTGTTGCCTGAATATGGCCAAAACTTCAGTGGCATTCTGTTCATTTTGTTGCGAGTAACAGCCAAGAACGTGCATTGCTCATCGCATAGTGCTATCAGACATCTTTACACATTTTTGTCAGATTGTGAAATGACTACATATTGATACTTGAATATGGATATGTACTGGTTCTCAGAGTAGTCCAATTTGAAAATGCACTTTGGGTATATTAACATCTTAGAGGCATCTTAGAGAATGTCATGCTGGCCCTGGAGTAAACGTACATTTGAACACTGTAAAAACTTAGGCTCACAACACCAGGGCCTTTGCTAAAATTTAGGGGGCTAGGGGCAAAAAATTGCAAGAGTAGGCTCACTCTTACATCAGAGAATTAATTTGAAAGTATGTACGAAAACTAATTAATGGCCTTGTCATTTCAAGACCCATTTGTTGCAAACGTTACCCTATCTTCTGTAATTCTCAACTCATTAGTGTTGGGTTTTATACCAACTACTCATGTTAGGCATAAATGTCGGGTTCTAACACCAACACTCGAGCTTGGCACTCCCCGTCAAACCCATAGTCGTTTGAAATGTGTTAGGTTCATGTTACCCTTGTGTGTTCAACCGAACCAAAGATGCCTCCAGCCATGTCCAAATGCTGCTCTACAGACCTGCCTTCCTGTCCTTCCAAAAACTTTCCCTGCAAGAGAAATGTTTTTATTTCTGTTTTTCCTGTTTTTTTTTTTGGTAAAATTTCTAGTATTGTTTTAGGTTTTTAGCGACCTGAGTTCAATGAAATTTCATTGTAGCTGTCTTTGAGACCTCATACGGTATCAATGACCGTAATACTAGGTTGCACATTTTTTTATTTTGTTTTTCATCATTGTTATATATTTTTGTAAAAGAAAACCCCATAGCGTGCCTCTTAGATTTATGGGTTTCTTAATGTTTTTTCCTAAGACCAGCAGTTATACTTTATACAAAAGATGCGTTAATCCTTATTTTTAAATGCCATTTAAGGAGAAAAAAAGCCTCTTTTCTTTACTCTGGACCCAGTAGCTGCACTGGCATACAATCGCACTGATAGATTAGAAAAGAGTATAAATAATGATGATGATAAAAATAAATGTAAGAACTACAATAAACTTGTTTGAAGACCTTTTTGTAAAAAAAAAAAAAACAGAAAAATAGCAAAAAAGTAAACACAATGACTGTTTTTGTACATCGAGTTGATTCTTTTCAAGAAAACAATTTTGGACCTAGTTTCTAAATTATTTTAGTGGTTTTCTATGTTCTGCAACTTTGAGAAGATGAATTTTGAATGTGCCCCATGATGATCGACAACTTGCAGCGTTGTCTGTGCGGGCGCTGGGGTTGCCTGTTGTAGCCCCCCCACACACACCACTGTTTTAATTGTTTCCGTTTTACGTTTGAATTCTCTTTGCTTTAGTAACTTGAAATTATTGAAGTAACAACTGGGTAAAAAAAAAAAAAACAGAAACAAGGAAAATGCATAAAAAAATAAAACCCACACAAATCCCTTGTAGAAGTAGATCCTTTATCCCATTGAATTGCTGTTAGTGTGATGAGACTTGAAATGGGCATTTATTATGAATTATGGTAGTACGGCTCCAAAAAAAAATTACAAAATGAACAAAAAAGGTTTAAAAATATGTTGGGGGGAGGGGTGACAGATGGGTTATCTGTGGGTATGTGAGCTATGGCTGTGGCAATGATAATGTAGTTTTAAACTATTGTTATTACATTTTAAATCATTTATCCAATAAAAAAATTCTGAAAGAACAATCATTGAGTGTCAAGTATTTTAATGGTTGCTGTTCTGATGGACATGTCATGAAAATTAAACACAGAATGCAACATTTGAACTTTTTTTAATACAGTACTACGTATTTCACAAAAATTAAGTACAAAATCATGTCAAAACTAATTGTCACAAGATTCCCTTTCAGTTGAGTTACACTAAAATGAAAGCAATAATGCAGCAGCCCATAAACCAATGGGCTGCTGCATTCGGCATGACCTGGCCCCAACAGTTACACGCTGCTCCTAAATTTCAGAATGCCTTCATTACCTGCAAGAGATAACACGTCCAATGCCTGCCATTTCCTGTGGGGAACTGGCCAAGAGACGTTTAAGGAGCATGTGTTTTCAGTTTCAAAACTGCTATCTACATTTTTCTTCAAATAAAAATAATGCCAATTCTGGTCTTTAAAAATTAAACGGCACGCTCCAAAGTCAAACTTGTAATGTCAAATGTGATAATTTGTGAATTAAAAGGAACAAATCTTTTTAACTCAAAAAAACTTCAGATGATAGAAAAATAAATGTATCATTAAATTACTGTACTGGATATCTACTTCAATTTATGACACATAACTGCCATTTTTCTTAGGTAACAGCATCAGCTGGATATGGCCAGTTAATCAAGTAGCACCTTCATCCAATAGAAAGCGTTTCAGATTGTGGGCATGGCCAGATGTAATGGCTTCAACTTGGTCATTTAGTTTATTTACACACCTGTATCACAAAAAAAAAACTCCCAGGGACTTGAATATACCTGTGAAATCTCCCAACCATAAAGTACCACTACACAAATGCTTTCCACGAAAGATGAACAATTTTACAAAGTGTCGTTTTGTTAGACTTCAAATGGCAGCAAGATTCATCTGGAAGCCAGCAAGCAAGATTTACAGGAAATGCAGTGCTGATGACAGAGATTACAGCTATTCAGCAAACGAGTCATGAAAAAGGAAATGGCTTGGCCCCATTTCAGTGTTAGCTGAGTGGAACTAAAGGCAGCTTGAAGAACAAAGGTTATGTCTGGTTCTGAGTTCACCGTATCTTCATTGAGTAAAGATTCCAAACTAAAAAGAACAAGGCAGGTTTTATGTTGCTTAAGTCCTACTGTTACAGTGCAAGAACAGTCTGAAGATCTAGTCCTCCAACCTTTACAATGCAGGTGTGACCCTATGGTTTGGACAAAACTTGCTACTGCCAATGACCAATAAAATAAATAGTATGTAGTTAAAAAACAGCTCAGTATTCGGGATGCTGGATTAACGCAGGTAAAGGAGTGTCCTCAAGGTTTTGTTTAAGACGTCCAATTAAAAACAGTTAGTCCACCTTTTTGTTGCGAAGACGAACTATGTCCAGTAGATAGCGGCACGTGGGTGCGGTGTGCTGAGAGAGGATGGTCAGAGCCTTGCCGTGGAGTAACGTAAGGGCAGTCTGGTGGCCCGTCGCCCATATTCGGTACCATGGTCCATAGAAAGGGTCAGAGACAGCTGGACACAGCATGTTGTTCAGATTCACTTCCGTCAGCTGGTGGGAGGCGAAATGCAAGACTGAGTCAGTGTAGCATCATGATGACTAACACCATAAACATACTTTTTTCAAGTACATAAACGCAAATGCTTTCCAAAGTATGTAATGCATTCTCAAGGGTGCCAATATCTGGGATTTTCAGGTCAAGTATTCTTATGGCACAGCAGCTGTTTAAACAGAATCCTGCTAAGCAGTTTGAATCTTATAAACGTTTATAGTTCATAACGCAACCAGTTTACTGGCACAGATTTTTGAAGGTAGCTCTAT
>JAZGTJ010009980.1:0-18693 GCA_036877575.1 Botia almorhae | reverse complement strand
AATCTTGGTATTTCTACCATGACCTAAATAACTATTAAAGTGCCTTCAGGTTTAATGCACAGTGTCACCAGTACTGCATTTCAGACTTGACAATGTTTGCCAGCTATGTGTTCCAAGTTTAGTTTGACAGAGGCCTGCAGCTACTGCGCCTGTAGGCACTAGAGCAGTCTTTCTACTTTACATTCGACGCTCAAACAGAGAGTCAGTAACCATGAAATGGCTTCCCTACCAAATGCAAAGGATCACACTCAGCTGTTGACAGCTCAGGCAGCACAGATGAAAAAGTTCATGTTAACCCTAAAAGAATATGTCTCCAAACCTGAGTGCTCTATTTTAAGCCTAAGACATGCACTAGTATATATCGTAATAGGTAGGCAAATGGACAGCTACTTCCATCTCATATACTGTATATGCATTTCAATACCACAGATCATAGAGGAAATATTAATCACAAAAGCCTTAAAGCGTCTTATCTCAGAGACTCCCCGGATAAAAGAACAGGTCTTACGTTTGATTTGCTTTAAAGCTATTTGTCACTATTATTTGGACTCAAGATTCACATTTTATATTTAGACGTAATTTAGGTCTAAGTTTATATTTATGATTTAGATTTAATCAATTGGTATCATTTTGAAAATAGCTGCTTTCACAGTTAGAATATTATAGCATTTATTAATAACATTCCTACATTAGGGCTGTTTTTATTTGTAAAATAGTTTAACATGTACTTTCTGTCAAAGTTCTTTATCCATAAAGCATGTTTGAGACCTCTATTGAACCAAATATAGTTTTACATTTATTAGCGAAAATGTAATAATAAACCATATAGTTTATTATGAATGCTTTTCTTTATGACAAACACCACAGCTGCAGCGAAAAGTAGTAGTTTTGTTTTTGAAAGCACGTATTATATTAGGACTATTTGCTATTCCTTAATAATAATGATAATAAAAAATAATTATTTTAATATTTATAATATAAAAGTCTGTTTTACATCTGTAATATACAAATATCTTATGCACAGAGATTCTTCGGCACTAGGACCGCGCAGCTCTGCAGAGAGCAGCAGTAGCGTCTCTTTGTTCAGCTCACAACATCTCTCCTCCTCTCGCGCTCCTCATCATCACTGCTACACTGGTCTGGATGAGCGCTGTGGCAGCAACATGGCAGTGAATCTCAGTAAGAACAGACTGGCCCTTTTAACAGCCTACCAGGACGTTATCAACGAGACGTCGACAACTGACTGGTAAGAGAAACGAAATCTGATTGAACGGACCTGATTGTTTCAGTA
Source organism: Botia almorhae (assembly GCA_036877575.1). Classification (NCBI taxonomy): domain Eukaryota; kingdom Metazoa; phylum Chordata; class Actinopteri; order Cypriniformes; family Botiidae; genus Botia; species Botia almorhae. The sequence goes on along the minus strand of JAZGTJ010009980.1, from coordinate 17,402 downwards.
TGGTTTTATTGCAGAATAGAATTTAACTTCAAATGTAACTATATGCGGATGGGCGCACTGAACGGGATGCACGCATTAATGCGTCTGGGATGGATGCTGAATCTTTGTTTATATATTTTTAGGGTTGTAGTTGTAAAATAAAATGTTTCTAAATACCCGGATGAAATGTTTTGATGGACTTTTGACGTTTAAATTTTAATAAACATGCCCTGATACGTTTTGTATCTTCCAGAAATAAAAATGTCCTTAATTTTCGGATGAATTGCATTATTTACTGTACTCCAGAGCGTACAGTAGATCGCAGTATGCTCTGACCTCCAGACAGTTGTGCAAGGGATTCTTTACTGTTTGCTCAGTTCAAGGGAGTCTCCACTACAGCTCTGCTGATTTGTCAGTAGAAAACAGGATCAAATGATTGTGAACACCCATTTTAAGCTTTTCTGGTTATTTTTCTATAGTGGTAATATATCTTTACAAGTGTACAAGGACCTCCTCACTACTTGCACCACAGGCAGAGATGGGCGAGGCAAGAGGTGTCAGTCAATCTGCTCTTTTATTGTGTGCGCTCCTTCTTTGTACCTGATGGGAATGGTACTATAACTGTACCAGACTATTTGAGGTCTCTGTAATGTGCGTTTGCTTAAGTCACTGCCCCCACGGGCCCTACACAATCCAGTGAGGTATCTTTTCCCATTGTGTTAAAATGAAACTGGCTTGTAGGTCTTTGGTGCAACTGTGTTTCAATGAGAGCACGTGTTCAGTGGGGCATTGTTGGTTCAGCACCCCTGGCGGACTGTGATTATTATGATAATGCTGTTTTTATGATAATCATTAAACATGCTTCTTTTCTGCCCTAAAGAGCAGGTTTTTCATTTGTGTAAAATTAAATAAAATATGTATAGTCAGGATTTATATCGATCATTATGACATAGCACTTTGAAATCCTCGATTCTGATTGGTCAATCGCATCATCCAGTGGTCTGATATTACCCTACAACTACTAAACATTCAAGGATCAGCGCTGAGGGAACGCTCATCTTGGCTACTTTAGTGGCGCTATTTTAATGTTTCATATATTACAGTAATAACAAAAAAGTCTGTCTGATTACTGGTACATGTAATAAGAGGGATAATGTACAGTTAGCTAGTAGTTAATGCAAAATAAATTCCTTCAAGATGATACAAGACACCAGGAACCATCTGACTGTATCCCTCACCTGACCGCCCTGATTTCTAGATATTAGTATTTCCATTGAGATATGAACCAAGCATGATGTATTAGAAAAGCAAAAAATATACATAAATATAGTGTATAAATATGACTAAATCTGATGAATATCAGCTTTTCCTCATAGATATCACTAACTCAGCACCAGTCTAAAGATCTGTTCACATTCTGTTGGTCTAATTGAATAAAGCAGATGCAATTCATTCATAAAAGAACACTTTGGACATAAAAACAGTCACTTCGTATGTTGAGAAGATCCAGATTCTCTTATTTCCTTTGGGATGTTTGTTTTCAGTATCAACACTGTAATTTGCATGATTATATGATTCTTGCTTTGAATAAACTTCTGCCCCAGAGTCGCCCCATCACAGACGGGTTGATGTGAGGGTAACAGAGACAAAAGCTTTCAGACTCTGCCTTCCTTTGCATTCACTTTAAACCTTAGTCTAAACAACGCATCTGTTCTAAGTGCTCGCAAACACACGTCTACTATATGTCCTACTATACTAGAACCAAACACAACTCTCCACTTTCCTGTAAGCGACACTCATAATAGGCTTTTATATGCACATAGTTGACCTTATTACCTCACAGAGTGTGGTTGTCCTTGTTTGAGCAAACTTAAATTCTTCTTCCTGGTGTACATTCATGTGGCATTAAGTCTCTTTATCTCTGCAACCTTAACATAGAGCAAACTGTGTTTAAAACTATGATCAAACCCACAGGGTCATCAGTACTGTACAAGCTATCATATCAGTGTTACACCAACAGGGGACTAGCCTAGCTAAAGCTACCTTACCCAATTTGACCTCCCAACCTGGCTAGACACAGTAGACGTTGAAATCAGATTGTCTCGAGAGCACAAGTAAAGAGTTGGAGGATGGGTTGCGGAATTTTGGGCCCCATACTGTATATCGCTCTGGGCTTCTTACCTTTTAAGAAATAAAATGTAGAAATGGTTGTGATGGATGGACCTGTGGGCCCCTGAAATCGCCCACACATTTCACCCAACTACCTACGACACAGGTTGTATGTCATTCTTTGGGTTGAGGAGTGCCGCAATGTTTTTAAAGGAATCTGATGTGTGGAGAGCCATAGGCTTCAGAAAAGACAGGCTTTTGAAGTGAGGTGATGCCTGCCAGGATAGAGAAGGATATCAAGAGTATTCTCAAATATCAAACAAGAACTGTCACAAAGAATGTTTGAACTGATCTGAAGAAAGCCACAGACATTTGATCTGCATAATTTACAATCTCTGTAGGATTAATGATCTGTCATGTACATTGAAGTGTGATGTAGGTAGAAGCCTGTGTTTGCTCACCCATCAGTTTATATCAGCTGTCTTTGTTAAAAAGAAGCATCTTATGTTTCAGCTACAAAAGTGTACAAAGTAACAGTCTATTGATGTAAAAACTTTAGGTGTAGATGTAAATCAGGAATCAAAAACCCATTGTGCATATCACTTATTCTAAGTTTGGTATTACAGTTTGGCTTGGTTGATTAAATATCTCAGTACTTGATCCTGAAGTTGAATTTTAATCAACAACAAATGTTCAGCATAGCAGAGGTACCGTAGACCAGCACGCAGAGTTTCCTTAACTTCAGCGCTGGTGTAGATTTGTAGGGAACTAATCGCACTGCAGGGCATCACAGCACAGGATGTCTTGTGTAACACTGCAGCAGGAAAAGGCAGGAAAAACACACTTCTCACAGATCCTGCTTGTTGTTTTTAAGCAGGTTACATACGTTTAAACAACGGAGCTGTCCATTATAATATATTGAGCAAATTTTTGTGTTCAAACAATCTTTTTCTGACAAACTTTTATTATATTTATTTTATTGATCAAATCTACACAAAAGAACTCAATAAAGAAAAGGTACGGTGTTGACAACACAATTAGCATTTGTACACATGTCTGTAAAATGTATGTGGATAGTGACGTGAGATAATTGGGGTCTGTTATGAGGAGAAATATGACTTAAGCATTGTATTTGATTTCCATGTTAACTCATTGCTATCTAGGAAAAGCAATTGAGGTAATGAAGGGATTTTTTTGTATTAATGGATTTGAATGGATTAATTTTTTTATTAGAATTTTTTGGATTTAAATGCATTGATTTTTCCAAAGATGACAACTTCTCAGTGTCACATTGGTAAGGTGTGACTTGTATCTCTTTCCAAATGAAACAGACAGAAGCGTTTGCCATTGCCAAAGCACAAGCATAGCAAGAAGTCGTCTGTCTGTTCAGCAGAGCTCAAACCTTCTCAGTTTTTGTTTAAGACTGAAGAGCACAAAGAAACAACACAACCCCGAGACAACTCTTCTGTTTGCATTTGTCTGCCAAGAAATGTCAGGGAAACTGAAGTGAGGCCTGGAAATCTGCAGTTCACATAGGGTACCAGACCCTATAAAATAAAAAACCATTTCCCTAAATGTGTGGTGCAAAGTCCAGACCTCAAACTTACCTGCAGGAAGTTTATACCTCTAGAGTCCCAGAGTCTGATTCCCACATTCCTTTTGAATAAGGTCAGTATCTTAATCATCTACAGCTATTTATCATGAGGAACCAGTGCTGGGGAAGCTACTTTGAAACTGTAGTTTGTCAAGCTACAAGTTACTCCTCATTTAAAGTTGTTCAATTACAGTTAAGCTTCCTTTTTAAAAATATAGTTATATATATTTAATAGTTTTCAATAATTTGAATATGTTTAACTCAAAAAAAGAATACACAACGTTGATTTGAACTAAATCGTTTTTTTGGCCAGTGAATTGTTATTTCACACAAAGTATGCAAACAAGCAAACAAATAAGCTATGACTCACTGAAAAACATAACATGATGGCAGAAAAGCTACATTGTTTCGAAAACAAGGAAACTATTGTCACACTGCTTAAAAATGTAGTTAGTTTTACTAACTACATTACTTTTAGTTAGTTACTCCTTAACACTGTGACAAATGGCTATTGCAAGAGGATATAAGTGTCACAAGTCTGGTGCATGTAAAAATCTTTGGAAACTACTCTTAAATGTAGGCTCACTCTTCTTTGAAAATATAGTAAGACACAAATGCATAGTAGTGATCAGTTTGAGTGTAGAGTAATTGATGAGAGTGCATGCAGTGTTATCACTTTGCAGACAAAGTGATGTGTTGTGTGGGTAGACGGATGGACTCAAGGCTGTTTGTAAAAGGCAGCTGACTTAGATCACGGCTGTCTACTTCTCCTCCTATAGGCCTGTGAGTGGCAGATATTAAAAACAAAGGCAGCCCCTTTCCTGGTTCTTGACCCTTGACATTACAGGAGTGCAAACATGCCCACTTCCCAGTCGTGATAAGATCCAGGCCATAACATTCCCAGATTACATGTGTGTCCAGGTTTTAGCATTTTGAAAGCTAATAAGAATTGTTTAAAAGTTTGTTTTTTCACATTTTATATTATCAGCTAAAACTAGGCTGCATTGACTAATCAATACAAATAATGAAAACAATAATAACAACTGTCAATAATTTGATGGGTCTGTTCTCTTATGTTTTAATGTAAATATACAAAAGTTTAGAATCACTTGCTTGAAATGTTTCTTATGATCTTAAAATCGTTTTCTTAATTGTTTGAAATTAGTTTTGTAGAAATGAATTTAAGCTGTTTTTAGGGGAGTTTAATGTAATTATGGCAACTTAAACTAATTTCTGTCATTAGAAAACTAAAATTTTATTACTGTTTAAAAATCATTGCAGGGTGATGCCTTAAAAACTGTATGGTAAAATGTCAAGAGAACATTTTTGCAAATTTTAGTGTGGCTACAAATAATATGCTAAAATATAACATGCTTTGATTTACTTGGAATTATCATTAGTCATAATATAATTCTCATAACTACATTTGTGTTATTTCTTACTTTTATTGAGTTTACTATTATTCAAAAATGTCGAAAAATATTAATAATGAATGAGTAAGTGATCCTTTTAAAACTTTTGACCAGTAATGCATTTTGAAGCTTTGACTGCACACAATGTATAATGTACTTCAACATTTTTTGTTAGGCAAAAAGCATTGAACAAGATGCTGGAAATATAATCTGGCTTCTTTATCCGATTAACCAAATAAATCATGTCATACTATAATAAAGAGTTATGTCGTAGCACTAGTGAGAGCTGCAGTAAACAAGAGCCTGCACTTTAAGATTTGCTACAGCGGGGTTTTTAAATACATTTAAGCTGTTTTTAGGGGAGTTTGTTTGTTCTCATAACTTCAGAAAATGAGTTTCTATATTTAAACTAATCTTGAAATGAAACAAGACTAAAAACATGTACTTCTGTTTTTGAAACGATGTTATGACTTTTTTTGCCAGCTAATGTTTTTTAAGTGCGATAAATTGCTGAGTTACTAATATGTGGTGTCGACAGGTCGTGTTAGGGACAGCACTGCAACAGTAAGCCTTTTATGTTTTGTGTTTGTTTTGGCAAAATCAAAACCATTAAAATTTTTTGCAGACTATAGTTTTTCTGTACTTTCCAATAACACCACCTAATTCAAGGATGTGAAACAAAAGTAGACATTATGCAACAAACATTATAAATTTTACTTTTTTTGAATAAATGTAAATGTATAAATATCTTGGATTTAATATATATTAATACATGAATCACCATATCTCCCTCAGATAATGTTTATTATAAGTCTGAGCCAAGTTAAATTATTAGTCTCGGATTTAATTCCTTGTGGCCTCTCATGTCTCTGAGGGTCAGAACATCTGGAACATTCTTGCATTGGATTGCCTGCATCATTGAGAAGCCATTTAACAATGATTATATTGAAGCTGATGACACAACACCCTGCACAGAGCGATTCTATCTGGATGTTAGGATGAAAACAGCTGTGTGGACATTATAGGAAAAGAAGTTCTGGGGGAGATACTGTATGGAATTTTACCCTTTGATTCATCTCTGTTTTAAACTAACAGAGAAGCTAGTCATCTAACCGGACATGTTTTAATGAATTAGCCAAGTTTGCTTTAAATTTGATTATGAAAGGTTTAATCTCTTTTAAAATGGCTGAAAGCACCAGAATGCCATTGAGGGCTTGTTTAATTTTGCTGTGATTTGATATTACGACAGAAGATTCATCCAAAATTCCATTAGACAGAAATTAGCTTTCAGAGAGAAGGTCCTGCTGGGTTCTGACCTGGTGGAACTTCCCATCAGGAAACACTTCTGCTGAAGTAAATTTCCCAGTTTCCCTTCTGACTGGCAGCTCCTGACTTCCCCACATCAAAATCTGTTTGGCACTGGTCCTTCTATTCAGTTCTGTTAGCTAAAATAATATTGGCAGTGAACAGCCAACTGACATGTAGTGGTCGCTATTGTCTAGTCAATATTTGTGTTACCTCACTTTCCTGTTTAATATCTGAACCACTTTACAGTACATGGATGTTTGGCAATTTTTAACCGTTTGCTCAAAATAAGTTTTACTTTATACGTTTTATTTCTCTTTAGACAATCTGCTATATTTAAATGTGTCTTCTAACTGGACCAATTTATGTTGATAAACTTTAAAGTGTTTTTATACATGATTCAAATGTCATTTGTTTTCGGTAAAAGATAGCAGTTTTGCGGTGACATGCGAGACGCCGCATGTCATGCGTCAGTAATCAACTGTCATGTGTTAGAAATCAATCCTAGAATGAATTCTGTTAAGTTTGCAGGGAGATCTTTTTGAGACAGTTCATTAATAAATTGGCTGCATAGCTTTACTTGTAACTGGACATCATTGCATTACAAAGACTGGATCTATTTTAAAAGTTGCTCTTCAATCAGGGTCATTCATCATGGACACTCCATGAAGGATCTCAATTAACGTTTGCACAAAGATCCTCTTTCCTTGTTTATGATGGTGATCATTTCTGGAAGTCATAATATGATTGATGAAGGAGAACGTTTGTGGTCAGTATGTTCTGAAATTCAGTTATGAAAAACATATTGAGTTCCGAAAAGTGTAACGTAATGCAGCCATTTAAAATTTGGCAACCTTGGTGACTAGCATGAATTTTGTTTTATTTTCAGAAATCATATCCTCACTGGTATGGTTACATTTAGTGACATTTTTAGTTTTCTAAATATGTGCTGGATTTGATTCCAGAATATTTAAAGAAAGGCTGTCGTAATGGCTGCAAATGAAGCCTGTGCAGAAAATGTGCTCTAATCCCTTTTGAAAATGTATATTTACGTCTCTGATGGGGCTCCTGTAAGTGGATAAGGCTCAGGGAATTATGGGAAATAATTTGCTTAGTTTGGGTGTTAGTTAAAAGCTCACAACTATCTGAGACAGTGGAGGAGAGGTGATCTTTGAATCTGAATGTCATTGTGAAAAGTCTTTTATCTTTAACACGTTTCCTACAGTGGAGCTCGTTCATAGAGCAAATCGGAGACAAATTTGATAAAAGCCCAACTTGCCCATTCATTACTAATGTAGAATGGAATTTTGTTTTGAACATTTTATCATGTTTGAGACTTTATATTTCCTGTAGCTCAGTGGTTAGAGCATGGTGTTAACAACGCTAAGGTCATGGGTTCGATCCCAGGGATTGCACATACTTAGAAACAATGTATAGTATAATGCAATTTAAGTTGCTTTGGATAAAAGCATCTGCCAAATGCATTAATGTAAATGTAATATAAATTTACAGTTTTAAATACCCTCACCTTTTTTAGACTGAATTTGCTTACTAAATAAGGATTACTGCTGTTTACATAAGCACAGATTTCTAATGTAAAGTGGAGCTCGATTTGTGTGATTTGTTGTATGTTAGCTGTGTGTGGTTACGGGTGGAGGGTGGCTAGTGTCGCAGTGAGTTCCGAGAGCCCCTGTGAAGTCCATCTGGCTGTGTGCTTAGCCTCTCTCTCATCCACAATAACATTCGCTATGATTAATTTTGAATCCCGCGACATGAGGAGTTTGCTCGCCTGTCAGCTGATGTTAGGGATTTAGGAAAAAGATCATACACTTCTAAATGTTCTCCCACCATGCTGAATGCCAGAGTTTCACTCATGCTAGCGCAAGCTCATGCTCATAATACATTTTAAGAGACTAGGCCTGACTACAAAAATTCCTAAGATATTTTAAAGCAAGAGTAAGTTTGTAGCTATGATGCAAAAGTATAATATTAATACTAAAAATAAAATTAACTTGTTTATTTTTATTTTTTGCCATTTTTTGTGCTTTTTTGCTATTTGTTTTGCTATATTTTATTTCCAACTGTTTGATTGTTTAAAAGAATGACTTAAAACTTTATATTTTTTTATCTATTAACATAACTTTCCTTTATTTTTTATTCAACACATCAAACTTGTGAAAGTGAAAATAATTAACTAGCTGTAATCTGTATCTCCTTAATCTGTAATCTGTAATTTTCTAAATTCCGTAATTTTCAGAACAAATTTTTATTTGTGTGTATACAAAATGAGCCATCAACATTTTTAAAAGCATATGGCTCTAGTCTCCACCCCTCTGTGAATTAACTAAGTAAATCAAGACCTTGGACTCCCTCAGCATATCGAGAGGGCACAATTTGTCCAAAGGGCATATTTTGGCAGGCAGGCTGTGTATTTAAACAAACAGGCGGCCAGACAAAGCCTGAAGGGACCAGACAGCGACTAGCATTTGAGTCAGTACATCAGTATATTTAGCTCAGTGACGGGCGGTCGGTTAGTTTTGGACACTACCTGTTGGCTCTGACAGGATCTGTACCAGCCATTGAAATGAGTCCAGATCCCTGTAAACGCTGTAATCTGTTACAGTCTCACAGAATTAGGGACACAGATTTACACAAGTCTCTGCATAAACAGGGGAATGACGTAGTTAAACAAAAAATATATGTTAAATGCATATTAGTCATTTTACCATTTAGGTCAGTTCTATGGGGCACCTGGGGAATAAGTCTTTATTAAAACATTTAAGCAGAGATGCAATTGAGCACTAGTTTTTTGATCTCACCCAAATTCTAATGAAACCGACTCAGATCATGCAGTACTTTTTTGGAGCATTTACCCACATGGCTAAACCTCAAGTGATTTGTGCTACTAGTTTTAGTCTTTTGTATGTTATTTCTCAGAGGAATACAAGATATGCTGTGAAATGGGGATTAAGGAATCGGGGGCAGAATTAAGGAGCAGGTAAGATTTGAACCACATTCTAAAAGCCTTGAAAAGGTTTGAAAAAGTCTGTAAAAAGCTTGTAAAAGCTATTGATTAACTGATCAGATTCTTCCAGAATGACATATATTGCAACAAACATAAAAGAGTATTTACTGTTTTACAAGACAATCAACATGAAAACAAAACATTTGCTACATCAACAGTTTGGCTTGATTTTTCTTGTACTGTCTTAAAGATTAATGTTTACAGTTAAAGAAATAGTTCATCCAAAAATGTAAGTTATTTATTAATAAAAATTATTTACTCGTATGACTTTCTTCCTTGGAACACAAAATAACATAATAAATATCTGATAATGAATATCTAGTTGGGTGGATTCAGTACAACGGCACATTATGACTAGCTTTAACACTTAATAAAGTACCCAAAAATGCTAGTAAGGAAGTACGTGAGACTGCTTATATAAAATATTACATATACAATTTAATATTTATCATAATCATTTTATTTATCTCAGTTTAATGGTAACCATCTGTTTTAGTTTGGAAATCCAGTGCAATGTTGGTTATATTTAGCTGGTTATATTACCGCATCATTTTTTTAGTTATTAATTTGAGTACATGCAAATTTTCCAAATGATATTTTCACACGGTTCATTTATCATATCACTAAATATGAGGGAGTGTGTCAAAACTACCAGTGGGAGGAGGGAAATTTTTGCACTTGAATTAATAGATTTGCACAGAGGTGAATACTTCAGACAAAACAGAAAATAACACTTCATAAGTCTTTTGCCACTATGACACCCTGAATTGCTGTCACATGTGATAAACTCACCATTATAAAATTAGGCAGCATACAGAATCAAAGTCAGAGTCAAAACTGGGATTACTTGCCTGGAAATTGTAGTTTAAAAGGAATTTGACATCGGTAGATGGTCAAATAACCACACAGGACATACATGTATAATGTGTGTGTTTTATAACAATAAGTAGCACAATATAATTTAAGTACATTATAGTCCTGGCTATGGCTGCGAGGTGCTGTATGTTAAAAATTCTGTTTGATTGTTTTTTATAATCCCATTATAACAGGAGTGTTATTTGCTTATTAATGACTCCTGTTAATATTAAAGTCTTTAGAGCAAATGAGAGAACAGAGGCATTTACAGTATGGTTGCTCTGCACCATGTAATAATTAAAATCGATCCCTTTAACAGAGGCAATGGCTCAGAAGCAATAGAATTTCAGCAGTTGGAGATTGATTGCTTTTCTAGTTTTATGGCTGTTGCCCTTCCTGCTGAATTCTGAGACATTCAACATTTGAGAGCTTGAGCAATAGACAGAGTGTGAAAAAAAGAGGAAGATTTGGAAGCTATGACAGCGGTTTAGGAGAGGAAAGTGAGATTGAGAGTAAACAACAGCTCAGACTGCGGTTTGCTGAGGTAAGCACATCATTGAAATAGATGGGGTGATGGGGGCACTACTGAATTGATGGGTGGTGGCTTATGCCAGGCTGTGGGTCTGTTCGTTCTGCCTGAATTTAACAACAACTACACCCAGACTGTATAGTCTAATGTTCTTTATTCTCTCATCCATCTCATTCATCACTGTTTGTTCTGCCTCTTGTACTCAAACCTCAGTGGTTCATGCAGTGCCCAGTTCTGGTTGGCTGATTCCTCTACGCTGACTTGCAGTACCGATATCTAAAGGCCTTTAGCAAGATCATAGTAACAGATGAAAACTGCACCAGGCCACGTCATTCCTGGCAAGGGATCTCTTTTCTGCTCCGGTGGGGGCAAACGGACTGCCGCAGTGGAATTTTAATACCCTGCAGGCATCCATCAGTTGGAACAGAGCTCATTCCACCTGGCCCATTCTTGGTCTTGTTATGGATTGGTGTTTGAATGCCATTCGTATCTTAGTATGTTACTAATTACTAACATGCTACAAACATATCTTGATAATCTTAAAAAAGTATCATCTTCAGAACATCTGCATCAAGATTTTGTTTCGATAACAAATGCTACACCCATGTGTCACTCATCTCTGGCTTTAAATGGAGCGGAATCCAGTTGTTCCAGTTTTGAACAGACGTTCAGTGAGTCCAGAAAATCATGAGAAAAAATACTGTAATGTCATCTCTGGCTTGCTAGCTGCTAACAAGCATGTCAGACACAGAGACATCGTTAGATCTGCACAAAACAGATTTCAGATAACTTTTTGTTTGTAATTAATGGGGAAATAGAATAATACAGGTTTTCCCAAAAACAGGAGTTAAACTTCACACATTGGTGACACATTGATCCACACTGATCCACAATAAATAAGAACTTCCTCATTCCTTTTCGAAAGGCTTAATGGATACATCACTGATTCTTTTGTTCAATTGTTTCCTCCCTCTAAAGTAAACAGAGTTTTTTTAAGGAATTGTTTAAACAAGAACAGGTCTTGTCTTTCCCTGTCTAAGAATAAAACCACCACAGTGGAGATCTCACCTTTTTCCGAGGGTTGAGATCCGTGATTGATGCAGCTACAGGAGTCTACATAACTGTCCTTGCTAAATATATCCATACAATGACTGAGACAGTAATTGAAAACGGAAGAGGAATGTTGCACTTTTTGGGGTTTGAATCCGATCTCTGTTCATCCTTCAAGATAAAAGTGCATTTAATGATAAAAATAACCAAGGATTGACCCAAAGATGCCCCAAGGATGTATTTTAAACCTAATGCTTCCTTTATCACTTCAATAATCTCATGTTGCCCAATGGACGCTTAATTTTAGATAATATATTTTTTGTATTATCTAAAAAGTAAAATCTAAAATTGTTGTGCTGTGAAGTCAAAGTCAATCAAACACAAACAGGAATGAGGCAAAAAAAGTAGTTACTATTACTATTATGTAAATATATTTAAACGTGTCTATATATTGTAATAAGTTCATCACATTGCTAATCACTTTCTTAATCTGGATTAGAGATTGACCGATATTGCTATTTCTCCTAATATGGTAGCGAGTATTTTTATGATTGTGTATATGTAGGAAAAAATAAATATATAAATTAATAAATGAAAATTCTATAGTTAGAATAGTTCTAGATAGTTCTATATCTAGTATGGATCCCACAACAAATTCCTTTTGTGATGAGCAAACACATGAATAATCCAGTACAGAAAAATGGGGATGTTTTCTTTAACCCAGTTAAAGGGTCTGAGATTATAGGATCAGTAGAGTCCACTTTCCTCAGGGGTGGTCTGGAAGCTTCCGTCTGTGGGTGTTTTGCGTGGATAACAGGATTTGCCCCTGATGATGGAGGCAGTTTCACAAGAATGGAATTGGTTCTGGCTTGCGATCACAGCGCAGAGTTGGACAGAATGGAGTGTGAATCTCTCCAGCTCCTACTGATGCTACTGCTGACATATTTTTGAGAATTGTCTGTCCTAGAAACATTGTACAAACACGTCATAGTAGTGCAGAAGCTCAAAACAAGATATAGGTATCTTTTCATGAGGAGATTTTTCTGGGCGATAGTTTTCTCATACTTAATGTGCAGAACACTATTTCAAAGTGGGCACAGTTGTATTAAAATGAAATAAATCCCCTTCCTTATTTTGATCCCTAAATATGGCTCATGTTCCTCCTTAAATGTAAATCTATGGGAGAGAGAAGCTCTACACCAAGTATGAGGCATAACAACATCAAGCACCATTAGATATCGCAAATATTATGATAATATGACATTTCTAATAATGCCTTTTGAATACATGAAATTAAATATCAAGCGAAATAACCCAATCATCTAAAACGGCTATAATGTAAAAGGAATAGTTTACAGAAAAATGTCAATTCTGTCTTTTGCTTCCCCTAAGTTGTTCCAAACCTGTATACATTTCTTTGTTCTGCTGAGCACAAATTATGATATTTTGAAGAATGTTTGTATTGAAACGGTTTTGGGGCACTTTTGGCTTCCATAGTATTTTTTCTACTACGTTGCCTCAAAACTGTTTGGCTGGTAAACATTCTGCAAAATATTTATTTGTGTTCAGCAGAAAGAAAAGTTTATACAAGTTTGGAACAACTTGAGGGTGAATAAATGATGAAAAAATTTAACGTTTCAGTAAAATACCCCATTTATGTTTGCAGGCCCAGAAACAGTAATTTGCAGGCCCAGAAACAGTAAACAAAATTCTGTTTCCTCATTCATATATTTCTTTTTTATGCACACACATTTGCCACATTCATGTTTCCAGAATTAGGGTTAGAACTCAGTTTGTTTCATTGGACCCATAAACACATTTTACTTTGCAAAATCACAGGGACCCTGTAGTTTAGTGTCATCTTATAGTGGGTCTTGATTTTCAGTAGTGCATCTGCTAATAATTACAGCACTACTATTATGGCAAAACACTTCTATAATCCACTTCCAGAATGCTCACAGGAGCATTTCATGTTTCCAGAATTAGCGAGAGGTGCTTGAGAGCCACACAGTAGCAACTTTTGGGACAAAACACCCCTTAAGTCATATAGTGTGACTACTGTGCTGGTGACCAAGAAATAAATCTGTGCCAGCCCTAGTAGAAGCAGCCTGCTGATTCAGATATTAGCATCTCCTCCCGCAGGATGGACCATCCTCAGCTCCTTTCTTAGCGATCTTTTACATATTCAGAGGAAAGACTGTTTTCACAAATATAATCCATATGCATTGCATCCTGTTTTTCCTAATAACTGGCTAGTACACATGGGCTGTAACCACAAGCCAAGTCATCTGTGATTTCAACATGTTGTTTTCTTCTTCTGACAGATGGCTAGTCAGGATTCAGTGTGAAATGGTGGTACAAATTCTGTTTGTTTGTCATTTAGGCTGTGTGGTTTCAATTGCTGATGCTGGTAAAATAGATGGGCACTGGCACTATTTGTCGTCTGTGGATGTACTAGGATTACTCAGTACAGTCTCTACTATGGGTCATCCTCCATTTTGAGGTTCAATTTGGATCTTAAAGAGACATGCACCACAATTGTATTGTACTTTATATTCCAAGATTACTTGCACTAACAACAGTCACTATCATTGCTAACAACCTACACTAACAAACAGTCATCAGCCCCTATGTCTGATAACTAAAATAAAACAGGCTGTGTTTGGTACTTTACCATAATATGATAACCAACCATTACAATTTCTGAGTTATGTGTTTTTGCATGATAGTTTTTATAATGTTCTGAGTGGACTTGGAATTGAGCTTTCAGTTGTGAATATGCCAACATTATATATCAAGCATTTCATAAGAGCAGGAAATCCTGATTTCCATTACATTCCGTATATAAACCTGTCCCAGTACATTAATAAAAACAATTAGAAAAGTTACACGGTTTAAAATGGGAAGCGAGTGTGACTCAGTGGTCTTAAAAAGCTAAGGATGTGTCTTGTCTATTTCCTGCCATCTCCTTAAGAACAACTGAGGAAAATATCAGATTTGATTTAAGGACTCACAATCTTGTTAACATTGATAATTCATGCTTTTATGATCCTGTCTGAATTTTGATAATGTAATCATAATCACTTGATAAAGGTTTGAAATGAGTCATTTGGTATTTAATTTTTTTAAACCTAGACTACGCCTCAGTCCACCACAGACCGCCCACAATGTATTCAATGACCGTCTGATGACCACATCTTGTGCTTCTAGTGCTATTTATAGCTAAACTATAATAAATATTTAAACTCTACAAAAAAACATTTTTAAATTGTAATTTTAAATGGTAAAATTGTATTTAAATTGTGGTGTCTGACATTTTGCTTAATGATTTATTGAAATCTGCACTGTCAGTTGTATATACAAGGTCTCAAACAGGTGGGCTTTACCACATCAAAGCAATGCCAATGTTATAGGCAGACAGCCTAAGAGGTTTATGATGTGTGACTTAATCAAAGCTCGTGTGGGTATTGTGTCTTTATTTTAGTGAGGGGATTGTGAATCATTAATGCAGGCAGTGGACAGATGTGCTCTGTGCTGGATTTATGTTGTTTCAGTTGGGTTGGCAAAGAGGTGAGTGGGTTGACTGTTTTATTTGGAAACATTGGGACTATCCTTTGTTCCTGTTTTCTCTTGCACTTCTTTCTTTTGGCTGCATCTGCCAGTTCCACTTCATTCTTCTCCAGTGATGTTCCTTTTGTGGGTACCATTGATGAGGTGGAAATCACCCCTGCTGATCTGGGATCAGCCCACTCACAAGTGGACATCTGGATAGTCACGGCTGCAGTGTCCACACAGATGGTCCTTACAGAGGCCAGCAAGACAAATGAAATAAATAGAATTAAATAAAATTGTCTCAAATTCTGCTGTTGTTCTTGTAAATAAAGGCCTGTATTGTTATAACCAGGCAGTGAAGAATAAATTGGTTTGAAAGCCAGCCATAGATTACTTTTTTATAATTTAATTAATAATATTATATTATATTTTAACTAAAATGCTTTTTTTCAAGACGCAGTGAATTTTTGTGGCTTTTAGCTTTTTTTCCTAAAAAAAAACTTGGAGCAAACACAAGCAATAAAAATTTTAGTTGTTCTTTGTCTACTGGAAAAATGAAACAAAGATTTTGATGACTCTTGCACTACAAGTTTTGTCCAATCAGCTGTCTGGAATGAGAATTTTCTCCTCTAGACTCTCGCTCCTTTCCTTATAACATCTTTCTCTGACCAGCAATAGCAAGTAGCAAAATCACGGTTTTGCCTGTTGGCTATTTATAAAAAGGGACAGGCCATCTGATATGTTCTGGCCAATAGGAATTACATCAACACAGGAACTCCATGAACAGCTTTTCTGTAAACTTGATATTTGATTGTTTATACAGACTGAAGAACCAGCCCAAATTATTTTCTGTGGTAATCAACAGCAAGCTGCAGATGTTGTTCATATCGTTTAAGTTCTGTTTAACTGCTAGCATTCCTTTCAGGCATCATTGAGGGCTGCTTGCACCTCATGATTGTCTCCTTACACCTCACCCAGGTGTTGTTGTCTCCTGACACTTTAAAATATAATACAGTCAAGTTGGCTGTTATTTGGAGAGCTGTCTGGCTTTGTGTTTCAGTATTTCATAAAATGTCTCAGAATGAAACATTTTCTATCTTGTGAGGTGTAAAAAGG
Organism: Botia almorhae; assembly: GCA_036877575.1. NCBI lineage: Eukaryota > Metazoa > Chordata > Actinopteri > Cypriniformes > Botiidae > Botia > Botia almorhae. The sequence continues at coordinate 876 of JAZGTJ010009980.1, read as the reverse complement.
TTTTTATCAGTCCTTCAAAGTAAGGATGTATTTAGACTGCGGGTCATGGTTAGAATGTTCAGTTATTCTAGAGTGCTGATAAATACTTTTGATGATAAAAGGTCTAGTAGATCTGGTAAATGCAAAATGCCTGTTGTCAGCATATCACACATAATGACTTGAGTTCTTGTGCCGTCTATTGTTTATTTATGATACTGTAACCATGTGGAAGGGGTTGTGACATTACTTATGTGGTTTTAAGATTTTAAGATTGTTTATTGTTTTTCTGCTGCTGACACAGTTGTATGTGCCATCATGTTCAAAGATCAAAATGTCAAGCATTTAGTCTGCTGCAGAGACAAAGGCTATTATCAGCACAGTAAAGCAAAGCTATAGACAGCGATTAATTGATAATGACTTTGGTTTATCATGGGCTCTCAGAATTGTAAACAAGATTTCCAGTAACTCATTTTTTAGCAAATGACGTTCATTTCCTTCACAGCGCTCTTGAAATATGCCTTCAAGCTAGCAATTTATAAGTGATTCATAAAATTGGACTGTGATGCCTGCTTGTGGTTGTTGGGACATTTTTTTGAAGACTATATGTGAGACAAAGGCTATTAGTGTTTTAGATGCAAAGCATTAAGCTTAGCTTAACAAAGTGTGGGGTTTGTTTAACCTGGCAGTGAAAATAAATGTGACTGGCAATGCACAGCAAGATGGCTGTATATTTATGTGTCAGGCTGTGTGACTGTACAGGATGCCCCCACAGAGTGGGATGGGGCCCCGCGTGTGAAAGTTTTGTAAGTTTTGCCTGTAACTGCTTTCCTGTCAGTTGACACAAGATTTACAGTGCATATTTACATTTGATTTAGATTTACAGTAATGCACAAAGAT